>BMAV01003903.1:232244-255670 GCA_019973955.1 Trichonephila inaurata madagascariensis | reverse complement strand
GCAAAAAGCAAAATTGATATATTTGATTTCTTGACAAAGAATTTCCCACCAAATTTTTAATACAATGTTCTTAATTAAGTAAATTTCTCAAAGCAATGGGCCATGACCGGGCCACTTAAAAATGAATCGGTGGTCTGCAGGTTGAGTATCGCTGTTCTAGACTGAAATTAAGAAGTTTGTATTTCATAAACTTGGTATATTTTTGCATGAAAATTTTTAGTTATTAATTTCTACCTTTTAAAATTTGTTTCAGCATGTTTTACAGCTGTTATAAGGCATGTCAAAGTGCTTATTTGATATCCGAGTGCTATGCACTAAGTTGTTTATGTTTACCAAAATGGGCAATAACATTATAATATGGTTACCTTGATATTTTTATCGTGTGATTATGTGGTTGCCATGCAGATGGCATATATTATAGTTATAATTTTTGTTTTGTTTTTCTGCAGTAACCATATCAATTCAGACAATTTTAATTTGATTTCTTTAAAAATTTGACCATTTTGATTGCAATCATTCTTTAAGCTACTGTTTCAGTCTTCTGTTGTATTTTGTGCTATTTTTGAATGTGGATATTTGTAATATTGCTGGTGAGCACCAGGGTATTTTTTTTAAGAATATGAGGGCTGAGCTTTTAATTATTGCTGCAAATTGCACATTTTCACTTTATTTTACTTTTAAATAATGCACTTTTTAACGTTTCTTGTTCGATGAAATTCATTATAGGAACCCGCAGCTTTTGGAATATTGCAAGTTCTCAACACTTATTAATTGATATTCATTCTTAATTTTAATATGTATTATGTAATTATATTATTTATAATAATTATTATACTATGTGATTATTATTTATAATAACTACTGTGTATTGTAGTATATGAGTATTATTATATATACTAATTATTATTATGCTGTATTGATATTAGTTATTTTCAATCTATTCCTATATTCTTTATTTGAAATATATTTAAAAACAGTTCTTAAAAATTATCTTATTACAGCTAAGCTGCCACCTTGGATTTCATATTCGACAAAAAGCTCCACTTGCTGCGTAGCACTCGGATATCAAATTAGTTCCTGTGTGAATTATTTATTACAATATTTAATGGTTTTAAAACTTTTTATTTACTTAGCATGTTTTAAAAAAGAAGTTTGTGGTTAACAGCAAAAAAAAAAAAAGGCGTTAGCTTCTCAACTGTTTTTTTTTTTAAATCTGTTTCTATTTTTAATAAATTTCTTAGATTTGTTATGAAAAATACATCATTTAACAATATAAAGGCCGTTTTTTATATTTTAATTTCAGTTTACCAAAAACTTCATTAAATTTCCTATATTATTTTGTAAGTGCAAAAATGTTAGTAATTTTTCCTGATGATAAGTTGAAAAGAATATAAAATGAATGTAACTTCTGATTATGCATATTTGTCACTACTATCCTTGATACTTTTCTTAGCATACTGTGGGAATTTGAAGAGAAACCTTCTTGGGAGAGAGCTCAGGTGTTTTTTTTTTGTCGCTTGACCATGATTCAAAATTACAGGTGCTTGTGTAAAATGAGGAAACTGCAATTTAACTTTCCCACTGCAGCTGAAGTGGAAAAAGATTGCCACCAAATTTGGGTTATATAAAAGATAAGCTTAAAAAAGGTCTGTTGAAAGTGCTCTGTAGGGAAAAATGGCAAGTTTGTCAAAAAAATGATCTATAAAGAATGCACAAATAATTTATTTATTGATTATCATATCAAACCACCTTAAATAAAGGGTTGATAAATTAATAGTTCTGAATTGGCTGAAGGGGGAAATGTTCAGAAACAGGTACAAACTATGAAACAATTTGCTGTTTTCCACAAAAAGTGTCATATGCACATTTTTTCGATTTTCTTGAGCACGCCTTGTATATAGTCGGAATAACAAATTTGATGGCAATTTGCTTGCTCATTTTAATTGCTGTATATTTCTCACTGGAGTTGAATTATAACTACCCAATGTATATTTTTAAAACTTTTATTTATGATTATGTGTATAAGGGGTGTTTTTTTCCCCCTCAAAACTTTAAAAATGCATTTTATTTTGGAAAAAACATTTTTTTATTAAATTCATCACTAAAATATAAATTACAATTAACCAAATACATATTTTTTTAAAATAAAAACAAAGAACAGTAAGACATTTATTTACTAAGTTTTTTTTTAAATGTGTGATATAGGAAAATCACTTCTGAAGAAGCCAAGACAATTGCACGGGTACTGTATGAAAATAAAAAGCTTAAAAAATTTGTTTTAAGTTTTGAAGCTGAGGTAAATATTTTTTTAATGATGCTTTAATTTCATTTACTTTTTATATAATTCTGATTCCTGCTTATTATATTAAGGCTTTGCAAATTATTAAAAGTTGCTTCTCAATTTAATGAAACATTTCTTAAAAATAAAAATGTTGTTATTTTTAATAATATTGGACTATTATATTGAGGTTGATTTTTGACCCTTCTGCATTTAGCATTGTTAATAGTTCCTTATATATTTTGTATTTGTATGATTTCCTTTGTGTGTTTCATAATTATATATGTGTATATAAGATTTATTTGCTAAACTATTTGTTCATTATATATAATTATGTTTGAATTTAAAATGTCACCAATTTCTTGAGTGAAAGAAAATTAGGTCTTTGTCTATTTTTCAATGTTACCATTAACAAGTAAAAAGCAATTGGTGTAGTTCAGTGGTCTTCAAACTGTGTTGCATGGAACCCTGATCCTCTACAACACATACCTGCGGGGGGGGGGTAACATAAGTCAATAAATATTCAAAAAGAAAATTATAAGTGCTTATGCAAAATGTATTTGCATTCTCTATGAAGTTTGTTTGACCACAAGTTTATAAAGTTCACCCCCAGTCATTAAAAGAATGTTAAAGCTTTTTTTTTTCTTTATATGTACTACCTTTTAGACTGAATTTTCTATTGTTTACTATTCCGGGTTCAACAAAATAATTTTATATGCATTAGTACTGTTTTACAAAACTAAATAGTTTCCAAATGCAAAATGCACCTTTTTCCTTTTGGGGAAATAATATCTATAAAGAAGGAGAAGGAACAACTCTTAAATTTCAGGTTGCAGTTTAATGCAAAATACACAGGATGTGTTTCACATCCTGTGTATTCTGCATTTAATGGCTTTCAGAACTACGTATTTAAGTGAAAAACATTTCTCATTGTATTTGTGGACAGAATACAAAAAGAAATGAAACACTGAACATGAAATGCTATTGCAGATTATTTCAGTATACCTAGATTTCGACAGTTTGTATAAAAAAAATGTAATGGACACTATATTTCCCATAATGGAATATAGATGTAGCCACGCTATAGACACATGAGTATTAGTAGTGTGAACTGAGAACCCACTGCTTGTAACATTAGCGAGATCTCGTATCTCAACCAGGTAGGATCTCCCAACTTGCCATCTAATCCTGGACTGTATTTAACTAAAATGTACTGTAAGTTGTTTCTCTAAATGTTTAATTGTACTTGTCTTGTATTACCATAATTTTGTAATGGTGATATTTTACTTTATTAAATGTATTAATAAACTAACCCCCCCCCCTCGAGATTTTGTTCATTACTTTCAACCCAGTAAAAACATAAATCATCATTACACAAGTTCATATCTCAGTTACTAATTACAATGTATGTGTAGGTGATACCTAGAGCATAAATTAATATTATTGATATGTATAAATTATATTAACCCCTTAAATGTTGCAGGTGTGTGTACACGTCCTGCTGAGCTGGCGCCCTGGACGTGTCCTTCTAAATTAGGATTTTTTGTATCCTACTCTGTTTAAAATAGTCCCACAGCTTTGAAATACAACATGACATTGACAGTGCTTCTAAAAGTTAACTTACTTCAGAAAAGAGGTGGGGAAGGAATTTGAAAGGTTATATTCCAGGAACAATAAAATTCATAGCTCAGTGGTTTTTTTTTTTTTTTTTTTTTTTTTTTTTGAGTGTGTTCTTTTGTTTTCTATTCTTCATTTCCTGTCATTTTCGCTTACCGTGTGTAATAGGAGCTTTTTAATTTTTTGTACGACTGCACTGAATGCAATAATGGTTTTATGCGTTCAACTATGTTTTAAGATATATCACAGAACACATTTAAAAAAATTATAATTCATTTTTATTATATTCAATCTCTAGAGATCAATTTTTTTATTCTCATTTTATTATTTTATCCTTTTCTTCTTTCTTTTAAAAAAGTTAAAGTAAACAATTTTTAGGAGGAAAAACACGCCTTTTCTTTTCCCCCAGTAATATGCGTAACAATGCGTGCCTGTGGGAAAACGGTGGCCCTGGGGGGATGAATTTGGTAACTTTTCCTTGACAGTTAAGGGGTTAAAAAATTACTCTAAAATTTTTTAATAATAAGTACAATATTAAAACTTTTTTTACATGAAATGCCTGTAACATGTTGATGTACTTTAAATATTATTTTAAAGTGTATTTTTTTAAGTGTGTGTGTGGAATGGGGGTTCCCCAAAAACACTGTATTCTAAGGGTCCTGTGAGTTAAAATAGTTTGAAGACCACTGGTGTAATTATTTAGACTGTATTTCATAACTACTCTTTTCTAAGCTGAGAAATTTCAGGTGTTTATTTATTATTATAATTATTTTAAAAATGTGAAAAAATTTGTTTTAAGAAGCTTGTTATTTTATTATTTGTATTATTATTACATCTCAAGCAGAATATTTCCTCGAATGAAGCTAAATTAATGCATCTAAATTTTTATTTTATTTCTTAAGATTTGACTCTTTAAAAAGATATAAAATATTGTTAAATAATTCAATCTATTTACATCATTATGAAAAATTGAAATTAATGCCCTTATGACTGAAAATTAATTAAATGAAATAAAGATTGAAATAGCTCTTCTGAAACTCTTATTATTAACTAAAAAAGTTTTACAGATTTATTGTAATAAGTTACTCTATAAAAAATAATGTCTAAATATAACTAATTTCTTGCAGTAATAAGATAATAGAAAAACTGCGCATGCACACACTAATGATGCAAATTGTTTTTGAAAATTTACTTAATAAACATAATCTTATTTGTATGTTATTTATATTGGCTATTTTGGATTTTAAAATATTAATTCTTAATATATATATAATCTATAAATATATACAAATAGCTATAAAACATAGTAGGAAATATTAGCCACAGTAGTACAATAGCAAACTCCTGGCCTTAGGAGCCAAGATTACAGGTTTAAACAAAATTTTGGGGCTAGCCAACCTTCGTCTGTTGTTTATACTCCAGGCCATAGGGAGAGGAAGGAATAATATTAGGAGAAATTTAAATATTACAAATAAATACACTAAACTATTAAAATATAACATTAAAATTATAGCCTACTAGTAAAAACTCGTATAGAGTTAAAATCGATGCAATAAAGTAGATGATAAGACTTGCTTCGTAAGTACAGCAACAAATTATGTTTCCCACTTGATACAAAGAAAATTGTAGTACCGCATAAATTAACTTTAGTGAACTATGATAAAATAATTTTAAGTCTATTTATGTACATTTGAAAAACCTTAAATATTGATATAAAATTTTATAGAAAATAAAAAACATCACAAACATGCATAAGAATATTTAAATAAATTATAATAATATGAATTTACAAAACATGTGGCGCCATCTGTTGAATAACTGTATAATTAATAATAATAATTTAAAATATATGTATATAATAAATAAATTGCCATTATTGTTACATATTGTCATTTCACTGAGAACTATAAGAAATATAATTGTAAAGAAAGTTAGCAGGATAACCATGTTCAATACACATTGGTTAATAAAGTTATTAAAATTTAAATATATATTAGATTTATCGCTAACTAATACATAATTACCATAAATATAGTTAAAAATAATATTTCTATATAGAGAGATTGATAAATTAGAATTCCAGTATGGCACTTTAAGAATGGAAATCCATAATATACAATGATACATCCAAGTAATTATTTTTAATGGATTATCATTAATTTTAACTAGGTTTAAGTAATCAGTATAAGAGTATATTGGGGTTAAAATTATTATTTTTACCAAAAACAATTAGATCATCTATATATCCATAAAAGTAACAATCATTATTAATAATATATTTATATTCATAAAATATACATATAAATTAGCCGAAGTATTACTAACAGGGCCATTTTGAGACAAACTTTTAGTTTGTTTATACAATGAACCATTAAAATTAATGTAATTTTCTTTTATGACTAAATCTATGAGAGTTTTAAATTTGTGGAATTTATTAGTAAGATCATAATTACTGTAATTTTCTATAATTACCATAATAATATCATTAATATCTATGGAATTGAAAAGATCTTCAAAATCAAAACTATAAACTGAATAAATATTTTTATTTTTAAAAAAAATCTATAATATCTTTACTATTTTTAATTATAGCTTTATTATATTACTTATTAATGAAGTTTTGTATAAGATTATGCAGCATTTTACCTGCAGTGGTGATATATGTTTTAAAACCATTTGTTATAGCTCAATTTAATTGAATTTTTCTGGAATTTAGGAGTTAAAAATATATATGGAAACTTAATCTTAGGAATGCAAAAACCCAATTTTCTATATTTAGCAATAATTCGAGTACTAATTTCTTTATGGAACAAGTCCAATTTTTTAAAAGATTCATTGTTTAAAAAGTGTTCATTAAGCATATTATTATAAAAATATTTATAAATTACAGCATAGTTTTTTCAGGGACTTTGTCTATGTAAACTATAATAAAATTCTTTTGTGCAGTAATCTGTAATAGATTCATTAATTTTATCAATTATTAACTAAAAATTGTTAATATCTTTAATGATGTGTACTGCATGACACAATTTTAAGCAATCATTATTTAAAATTTCATTTAACAATACTATTTCCTTTTTATTAAAACCAAATAGGAAATATTTGATCTTCTTGATATTAAAGTTTATTTCAAAATCATCTATAACAACTTTACTGTTATCAATTAAAGATTTTTTATCTCTATCTTTCCTTTTAGTTCTTTTGCTTTTAAAATTTCTTTTAGAATTATCTAAATTGGGAACATTCAAAAAAAAAATCTTTATTATTACTCTGTAACAAAATTTGCAATGTGTTTTTAGCAAAGTTCATAACATTAAGACCATATGAATATATTTTATTAAAACTCCTAATAAAGTGGTTTTTCCACCATAATCTGTGCTTAGTATTTGGTGTAATTTTAATAATTGACAATTCAACATTTTTAAAATCATGCAAGTGAAAGTGTCTGAGTTTAGAATTATTGGAATTACTGAAGTTTTTAACATCATATCTATGTTGATTAATCCTAATGTTAATAGTATTCGAGGTCTGTCCTATGTATTAATACTGACATACATTACAATTTAAAGGTAAATACAGTTAAAAGTTTTACATAGGTTAAATTTAGATTCACAATCATATTGATCATGGTTTAACATAGTACAAGTTTTACATCTACTATCTCTACATTTATTGAATCTTAACTTAAGACTATAATTAGAATGAATGTTTTCATATTTTTTGTTTGAAAATAATTTTTCTTTATTTCCATGTAAAGTAGTGTAGCTTTTATTTGTTATAAATTTGTTTATTATAATTGCTAGAATCTAACTTTTTTAGTTTAACTTCATGATTATTACTATTAATGAACTTTTTGTTCCAAAAAATTCTTGTCTTGAATCATTAAATCTTAATATTACTATTATAATCATTAGAATCTTTAACAAAAATTGATTCCTTTCCCAAATTGTCATTAGAGAGGGAGTCATAAAAATCCATCATCCTAACCACTTCACAAATCTCTAAATTGAGTCAAAATATTGTCTGTATTGGAAACAGAAAATTTATACCAAATCAGTAAAAAGATTGCCCTAAGCAAAACTATAACAAGTTAATTTAAAAAAAAAAAAAAAAACGAAAGTAAAATCTCAAAAACAAGAATAAGCTGTGCTAATATATAAACAAAGTTAAGTATAAAAGGCTGTTATAAATACATCAATAACCATACATGTAACATAAATGAAATAGGTAATTTTATAATGCTACTGTACCTACCTAATCTGTACACCATCGAGCAAAGATTAGCTATAAGCTAATTGCCTGCCGTTAATACAAAGTAATACCAAACAATTAAAATAGTTATATGTAGAAGAAAATTAATTATAAGTGCAAAGCTTTGCAGACATAACCCACTGCACCTCAAATAATTCTGAATAATAACATTACAAACAAAATTGTATCAACTAGATGGTACAAATTACACATATGCAAAAATTGAATAATTGGACATAACTAGCAAATAAATAATAATATTATAAATAAAATAAAAAACCAATGCTAAAGAACTTGATTATACTAAAATCAGAGTAAAAGTAAGTAAATCATGTCTTGAATAAAGAAAGCAAAGTATTAATTTTTAACTTATGATAGATAATAAAATAGTAAAAAGTAAGATTATTTACAATAGCTAAAATTAGAATCTATTAAGAATTCAAAATTAGGCTTATATTTATATATGTATATATAATATACATACATTCATATATATAATTGCATGTGTTAGTTTTATTTATATATTTATTTTATCCTTTTATTGAACAATTTGCATAGTTCAGTTATCATTCATTTATAGTAATACGTATAGAATATGCTTGCTGAAAATTAGTGTTGAGCTGTTTTAAAAGAAAAGTAAAAATTTTTAAAAATTTATTATTTTACCAATCATGTTGATGCAAGAATAAAAATGTGATATTTTCCGAATTTTATTCTATTTTAATATTGGTAATTTTGAAGTTGTAAAAACAATATTTTCATTGTCAAACGAATTTTAAGAATCTGATTGTTTTTAAATGAATGTGATTTTAGGGTGCATTAAATGTTTGTTGATTATTTTAAAGCACCATTTAAAACAGTGTTTTATTTCTTTAAATGTTATTATTGAAATGTTATTTACAATAGATAAATTTATATATATGCCTAAGATTTTACAAAAATAAATAAAATGCGGGTGTTTTAGTTTTTTATTACAAAACATCTTTTAAAAATTTAATTTGACATGTGAAAAACAAAGCTAAAAAATTATCGAATATAAATTTTTTGTTGTTTGTAACTAAAGCTGTGTATTCATAATTTATTTATGCCTTATTGTTTTATGAAATTTTCATTTAAGTTTATGTATTATTTATTTCAGACAGAGGCTGATTCTCAGTCACAAAACCAATCTACCTCATCATTCCAAGTTCTTGAACCGCACCCATTTCCAAATGAGTGTTTAAAAGTTCCCAGCAAAATTAATTTATCTAATCTAATGCCAGAAATTAATTCTGCTAATGTCACACAGTCATTCACATCTGATCCTAATTATTCACCTCCTGTGCCAAATAATCAGAAACAAAAGGTATCATCATTCAATGAGTCTTTTAATCCTTCTAGTCCGGAAGAAGCGATAGAGCCTGTTGAACAACTGCAAGAAAATAATGCTGCTCAAGATGTTGTTATTCTTAATCCTACTGTTTCCTATTCTATCAAACCTTCTGGCTTACAGTTTAAAGTCCAAAAAGAAGAATCTCTTGAACAAGTTCCCTCTTTAAATCCAAAATCCTCTTCAGATTCTGATTCAGATATCACTCCTGCTACTTTTGTTTCTAAGAAAAAAAGACGCTGGAAAAATTTTTTGAAACAAATTGAATGTGAAGAAGCTTTTTCTGATGAAGAGGATTATGTTCCTACGATCAAGAAAAATAAAGAGCCTGCACTTTGTGAGAAAGTTTATGAAAATCGACCTATGCATAATTTCTCTGTAGATAATAATGATAGTGACACCAGTGATTGTGATAAAGATTCAGATATCCGATTTTTAACTCCAACAATGTTTAAACCAGTAAGTATAGTTATTGTATTGCAGTGTTATCAAATTATTCATTGCTTAAGATGAAATCATAGCATCACAAATAAGATTTACAGTTTTCATTTATAAGTAAATAGAAAAAAAATTGTAAAATGAAATATGAATTAAGAAAGCGTGGTATGATTTATAAAGAAATCTTCATTTTAACAGTTTTTAAACTTTTTTTACTTGTAACCTATGTATAACGTAAAGCAGTTTTTGTGCTCAGAAAACTACAAAAAGCTAACCATTTAATATTTTAAGGAAAAATTTAAAAATTTATGAAAGGGTTTTAAAATGTTCTCCTACAATAACTGATGTACAGACGTGAAATTTGATTTACAAGTATGTCAAACTATGTGTAACAAAAGTTGGTATTGGTTTTCTGCTAACATGATCAAGGAAAGGATAAGGTTTGGGAATTCAAACCCATACCATAGTCCAGGGATAGCGAACCTTTTTGAGACGAGAGTCAAATTTTGTTAATATTTTTTTTTGGTACTAGCTCTTGGGTCACTAATGCCCATTTCCACTAGAGTTAAGTTTAAAATTTTTTAACTGAGTATTTTTAAAACTATACATCTTTAAAATTCAACTAGCTTAATAAGTAAAAATGGGCATGGTTTGACAATTTAAAAATTTTTGTTTGGTGTAAATGGCAATAAGTGTTTGAATGAACAAAGAGTAACGAAAATTACTTGCGTTATATATATTGTGAAGTATTATTTATTAGTGTATATATATATATATATATATAACAAATTGATTATAAATTATTTAATGATAAATCTGTTGATGTTTATTTTCAGATAGTTTTTTAATATTAAGTCCATATTTCGTATTCATTAGTTTAACGCATTTCGCAGTTAATTCCCAGTCAAGTTTATTTCTATTAGAATATTTTACGAAATTCATTGAAGAAAACTATTTTTCACACGAATAAGTGGATCCAAACATCGTTAAAAGAACATTAACTAGTATTTTCATTGATATAAAATTATTTAGTAAATAATCCAATACGTTTAATATAATGTTTTCAATTTTTTTACTGTGGGATCATTATTAGCTGCCCTATTTTCATGCAATTTTCCACACTATGCTGCTTTGAATTTTAACTAATTCCCTTGCTAAATCATCGATACCTAGCCGTATAAATTCGGTTCACTCCATTGTTTCAAATTCTGTTTCGTATGGATATAAAATAAGGGGAAATGTATTCTCCAAACTTTTAAATTGATTAAATCTCTCTTCAAAGGCTTGTTTTATTCCTTGCATAATCATTAAATATATTTTAATTGCATTTTCTTGAAAGTCAACGGACTTTTTGTAACTGAGGAAAATATTTTATCATTTTTCATTTTCAAATACTTGGTAAAGATATTAGGTTTCATCATAAATATTTTAATACTTTCAAACATCATTAAAAAAATTAGTCCATGCCCTTGAAGTTTTTTATTCAATTTATTAAAATTCTGAGTGATGTCGCACAAAAACATTAGATCATTTAACCAATGTATATTGGATAATTCATCAAAACTATTGTCTTCTTCAATTAAAAAGATCTTAATTTCTTCTAATGTTACAAAGCGATTAAGAACTTGAGCGAAACCAAGCCATCGCACGTTATTGTATGTCAAAATCCCAGAATATTGACATTCAATTTCCTCTAAGTATTGTACAAATTGGCGTTTGTAAAGAGCTCTTGTGTTTATAAAGTTGATTTTTTTTGTTACAACTGAGAGTACACTGGAAAATATTTTTAAACAATGCTTTGCACATAAAACTTGCTGGTGTATTTTACAATTAAATTCAATCAGAGAATGCAAAACATTTTGCTTAAGATACTGAATAAATCCAATGTTTTTCCCTGCCATACTAGGCGCACTGTCTATTGTTACAGAAACTTCTTTCTGAAAGTCAATATCCATTTCTTTAAATACAATATCAAATTCTATAAAAATATCAAGACCGGTACACTTTTTCATCTAAAGCAATTAAATACATTTCTGCATAATTTAAGTCGTTAAGTATTTGCGAAAAAATGCTTTTATTAAAATTCTATTGCTCTATCTTATATTGCGACTTAACTCGAGGTAACTCGTTTATACGATTTATAATCAAGTATTTTTCTGTAAAATCAGCAATGTATGACTACATTCTAAAAACGTTTTATATATATATGTAATAGATTGAAGTAGTGTTGGCCGGAGTGGAAGATTATCAATTTGGATTTAGTAATGCCGTCTTCAGAATAGCTTTACCTCCTTTATTATGAGCAAGCATCAGCAGATTAAAGCACAATTACATTCTATTTTCACATTGAGTAGACAGCGGCATTTTGGAGGACACAACACAAAGACAAAATGCAGCTAGTATTTTCAATCGTACATTATGGCGGCAAGCAGAGAAAGAGCGTGATTACATCAGCTTTTGGTGTTTATATACTAACAGTGCACAAGCGCGTGACTATTACGTAATAGTGGTTCTGATTGGCTAGAATGCGCGGGATTTAGATTTAGGTTTAACCGATTAAGATTACAATGTTTTATTTTAAACCTAAGAATGGAAGATTATTTATAGATCATTAAAGAGAGTTAATTTAAAGTATGTTAGAGGGAAATTATTACATATATATATTATTTTATTTATTTATTTATTTTGGAAACTAGCAGCTGTAATGTTATGTTTTGGAACCAAAGAACGTTTTTAAACACTGCTTTGAGAAAAAATTTCTTTTTTTTCTTTTGTAAAAAATACGTTTTTCTTCATCTGTTGACATGCCGAGATTAGAATGCAACGTTTCAAATTGTCTTTTTACATTATATGTGCGTGAAGTCACTTTTTCATTACAAATTTTACATATAACTATTTTATTACTTTCAATTCCACCATATTTATCAAACTATTCAGCTTGATATGATCTGGAACTCGAATGGCTTCTTTTTAATTTTTTAACCACCGACATAGTACAGGGCTACAATTAAAAATATTTATATTTAGAACACAATAACTTGAGAAGAAATTTTGTATTAACATACCTAATATACATACACATCAATACGCATTACTTTTAAATGCATTCGAAATTTAAGTTCAATACTGGTACAGGTGCCTTAAATTGCTAGACAAAAATTGCTAGTATCGAGAATAAGACATATACACATGACGCCCATTGACACCTCACAAGATGAAACAGATAGGGGATGATACAGGTGATACGGAAGTCTCTTTCTACAAAATTAACTGAACATAACCTTACAAAAGCGCATCCGAAGGAAGTGTTTTAAATATGGTTATTTGCTTTAGTTTGTCGATTTTTTTTCAACAAACAAAATGTGAGTAAAATTATGTACTTTATTTGATATTTTGTAAACTTATTTGCTTTATTTCAAGTACTACATACATTCATTGTCATTTGCATAACTTTGAAGCTTTAATGATCAAACTAAAGGCTATAGACCGCATTTAAATTGCTCTTATGTCAATGCAGTGCTTGAAAAAATACAAATAGAATATAAATAATCCACACGAATTAGAAAATTTAAATGAACTCGAGTAAACAAATAAAGTGGTTGCTTAGAAATTGTGGGTCAGTTAAAACGTTTGCGTGGGTCAGACACTGACCCACGGGTCACAGGTTCACCATCACTGACTGCCATAGACCAATAGATTTTTAACTTTTAGCATAAAAATAAAACTCTCGCTGCTTTTACCTGTGGTTGGCTTTTTTTAAAAAGGAATATATCCCCTCCCATGAAAGTAGTCTGTATCCACTGAACATGATTGATATTCGAAAAACACATTTTTTATTATTGCTTATTGAAAATTCCTTAAGAAATGTATAAATTCTAAATTCAACTATTTTTTATAAAATATAGAAATGGGTATTGTAAATACATAGTAACTTTCGTTACATGTAGTAATAGCAAAAGCTATAAAAAATATCAAAGCATTTGAGTCAATAGAAAAAAAGGCCTTATTCTAAATAAAGAAAAACTAGTGATGTTTTTTTTTTC
Source organism: Trichonephila inaurata madagascariensis (assembly GCA_019973955.1). Classification (NCBI taxonomy): domain Eukaryota; kingdom Metazoa; phylum Arthropoda; class Arachnida; order Araneae; family Nephilidae; genus Trichonephila; species Trichonephila inaurata. Next base: position 241,674 of record BMAV01003903.1, on the reverse strand, counting down.
TGAGAAAAAGGAATTTAAACTTTTCATTTGGAAATGGGATATAAATAAAAACAAAGATAAAAGCTATCATAACTGTAACTTCAACTTTTATGAGATTGTAGAAAATCATATAAAGAATAATTAATGCTAAAAAAATTTTGATTTGATTTTTTTGACAGATTTTCATTAGTTGAATCACATTGTGTTTTCTTAATTCAAATTTGAAAGTAAGTTAATCCTCTGATGCAATATATATTTTTCTTATGCCAATTGGAGCTAACAAATTAATTTCATTTTAAATATTATTTTCCGTAATACTTGTTCCAATTCTCAGCTATCCCCCTCCCAATATGCCATGTAATTTAAAAAAGCTAAAGGGGGAAAAAAACATGTACCGTTTTGGTAAGCAATGCATAACATGATAACAAAGCAATATTCCTTTCATTCCCATAGTCAGATTGAACACATGTTCATCAAAAGGCAGCTTATTTTAGGATTTTAATGCAGTTTTTATTAAAAGCCTTTTTTTTTTTTTGCTTTATTCTTTTTGATGATAGTATAAAATATATCTCAATTACCATGTTATTTAACCCGGGAGCATGAGCACACTCAATACTAGCATTAATGGTTGTTTGGGGTTACAGAGTCATCCCAATTACTTTTATTTATAATTATTTTTATTGTTCATAATAAAAATATCAATTCCAGTGAATAATTTAATTAAGTGAAAGTATATTTCCCTACTTTTAAGGATTTTTCAATTTTTCTTTGATAATTTGAGAAAAAAATATCAATCAAGTTGAACTAAGAAGTTTCAAATGTACATGACTTAAACAGAGGACACAAATCTCAGACACTTTTTGCTAACATTACAGAAATGTTATTTGCAGGCAAAACTGTCATATTTTGTTCAAGTTATTGTAGTTTTATGGTCCTTTAATGATGGACAAATAGCATGTTGAACTTTTTTTTGCTTGTGTCTTTTTGACAGGGTGAAGTGTGCTACACTTATGGCTTTATATTTTTCTTGATGGAATTCTTTTGGTAGCATTTGAAAATTTTCCTTTCAACTCAAACGTTTCATGTTCATCGCTTTTCTCAAATTTACTTTTGCTGTCATAATTAATATGCATTATTTCGCCAGATTCTCTTACCTTGCTTGATGAGCTTCAGCTTCTTCAATAGAGATCACAGGTTCCCATTTCTTTTTTTATATTCTGCTCATTTACATTTATAAACCATAATAAATCATAATGTGGCAATCAAAACTATTTAGTTGTTCACAGGGGAAAATTCTAGCCTGTTCTTAGGAAATATTTTAGAACAAAAGTAGTTTCGCAGGGAACTCAGTCACTTCAAGTACCTTAAGATTGTAAAAAAAAGTTTACCACTCACAAAAAAGGAGATATGCGACAAATGCATTTTAGTTTCCATGAAGACTATTATATAGGAGGATACTGTCAAAATCATTGGTAACAAATAAACAGTTTTCCTAGAATTAACAATTTTGTGATCTTGGGATGACTCTGTGCCCTGTGCACCTGCCCCCAGATTAACAATGTACTTTTATATTTACTGAATTTTCCTATTAAAATGTTGTTCTTTTTTTTTATATAACATTAGGATTATGTTGAACCGGATAAAGCTCCTGCCGTAACTTTGTTGTCAGATTATGAATCCCACAGCTCTTCTATTACAACCAACCCTACCAGCACTCAGGATACTGATCCTTTATTTATCCCAGTAGCTCCTAAAATGTTATCAAAAATACAATTAAGGCCTCGGCCACAAACTATTCAAGAAATAAAACCACAAAATCCATCAGTGAAAAATAAACAGCTTCCTAGAGATGTGGTTAATCCAAGACAGATGACTCTGCAAAAATTTGGTTTTGCTGCCGATGATGCTAAGTATGTGTGTTTTCTTGTTTACATATTTAAAAAGACAATATCTTAGTTTATCTAAAGAAATGTGTAATTTTATGGTGGCTGTTTTTTCAAGAGAAATATGAAATATCTTTACTTAATACTCTTAAAATGTTGAAAATGCGTGGAGCCAGGAAAAAAAAGGAATGCCTCAAAATTGTATTAGTTGCTATTGCACTTATTAGTTATTTAATATTGTGTGATATAAAAGCATTTAAAATTGGATTTGAATTCAATAATCTTATGGATTATTTTTGAATTATTTTTATATGATCTTGACTTATTTAATTCAGTGTATTCTTTTATTAAATATTTCTTAAACACACATGTATAAAAACTACAAGACAAAAAATTTCTCTAACTGTATATTATTTTACATGCAAGTTACATGTACAATTCTTTATTTACTTGTTCAAATCTTTGTATATAAATTATATCAAAATACTATTTTTACTGAAAATTTGCGTTATATCTAGAATAATTTTTTTTCCCATTATCTTGTGTATTTGTCTCCATCTTTAACTGAAAATATTCTCAGCTTCTTGATGAAGTTGATTACACTATACAGGATGATAGTACCTAACCAGACAAACCATGGTACATAAAGTCACATTCCACTCTGAGAGGCAGAGAAGTGTAAAATCAAAATTAAACAGTATTGGGAAAGAGAATGAATGATATCAAAAGTTGCACTATCTAATTTATTGTTAAAAGAATAACTCACAGCAAATGCTCATACATTTTGTTGCACAATTTACTCCTGTGAATGAATGATTGGTGCAGCTTCTCAAAGATTATCAGTGTTATGTCTGGGGCAACAATAATTATCAGAAGGATATCTTCCAAATCCACAGATGTCTCTCAAAAAAAAAAAATTCATGCACCTCCAGAAGAAAAAGTCTAGTGGGTATAGGTCTGATGAGTGAGGTGGCCAAGCTACAGGCCCATCATGTCCAATCAATCATCGGAATATGTGGCATTTGACGGGAGATCTCTTACTGAGAATTGTTGTTGCTTTTGAATAAAATTAACACCACACTATATTAGTTTTTTTAAAGGATGCGTCATTCATTCACATTTGCTAACTGTGTAACAATATGCATGACTGCCACTTTGAACTCTGATAGTCATTTCTCTGAACTATAAATCAAAATGTGCAACTTTTGGTATCTTTCATTCACTTTCCCATCTTTGCTGTTAGTTAAGGTTTTAAAATCTACTTTTACTCTTTTCTTTATATCAGAGTGGAATGCAACCTAATGTTACTTGAGTACTATCACTCCCAGGGGCGGCTCTAGGGCCGGACAAAGCAGATCCCTGCCCGGGACGGCAAATTTTAAGGCCGGCATTTGGATCGAATTTGAAAAATATATATTTTTGTTGTTGTTGTTATAGAAAATTTGATATATTTTCTGAAACATTATTGGGTGTGAATTTGATATTTTATTTAACGTATTTTATTTCCTTATTTTGTACTCTGTATGTTTAATGTCAGTTTTATTTTATGTTAAAACTTGAAGGTTTCGAGGCAGGAATATATCTTAAATAATGATATTTTTACACATCTTTCACTAATATCTTTCTCCCCATCCTGGAGTGGGGTCACAAAGGGCATTCCTTTCACCCATATGATGTTTGGTGTCAGCTATCCAAAAGGGAACAGGGGTGATAAGTTTTTGGTGGAGAGCCACGAAAAATGTTTTGGGTGTAGTGACTAAAAGTTAAAATAAACGCTCGTGTTTCTCACCATTAGTTAACTCTTCTTCGAAGAAATTTACCTGCTGGAATGGGCAGTTCCTTCTCTTAAATTTTACTCGTTTGAAATAACAGATAATTACGTCCTTAATTTGGAATTATTTTGTATTTTTTAAGACTTAGAATTATATATATGTATTTATAATTATGCTGCCTCCTTTTTGTTCGTTATTCAAGTTTTATAGGTGTGTCTCTATGTGAAAAAATTTTCTTTTAAAATTGTAATTTTTTGCTTTGGAAAGAGGGGCGGCATTCACCATTTTTGTCCCGGGCGACAATATTGCTAGAGCCGGCCCTGTCACCCCTCTTATTTTGTAAAAACAATCTAGACTGACCCTGTATGTAATGACACTAGACATGTATTATACAGGGTTATCAAAAATGAATGACCCAATTACAAAATTGAATAATTCCCTAGTGAATAAACAGAAAATGGTCGTTAATATATTTGTCATTGTAAAGATACTATTGGAAATTTTGAGTTTATAACATTGTTTTTGTCCAATATGTGGCAGCAATGTTGTAATCAAGATGTTTTTGAAATTATGAACAGAAGTGTAAATGGCATCACAGTGGAAGAAGGCATTTTGTGTGTTCTTGATAGCAAAAGTCTGTAAGTAATCGCAGGTCAGGGTGAGTTTTGGAGAAGGTATTATAGTAATGCACACCGATCTCTAAGAGTATAAGAAGATGGTGCAAACATTTTTAAGAAACTGGATGCCTGTATAAAAGCAAAAGTACAGGGCGACCAGGTTCGCAGTAATATTATATGAGTGACTAAAGGAAGTCAGTCATATTGAACACTTGTGCAAACAAATTTTACTTCACATCGAGAAACGTTACATACAAAAAAAGTTTTGTATTATTTTTTACAATGACCTCTTAATTGTCGTTTTCTGTTTATTCATCTGACAATTATTAAATTTTATAATTGGGTCATATTCATTCCTGATAACCCTGTATATTTTGAAAATACAGTTATTAGAAACACTATTAGATATAAGTGTATTTTCAGTTTATACTTTATATGCATTTTCTTTTAATGTTCATTAACCCTTTAACTGTCAAGTTATTTTGATGATTTGGGTACACAAATTGTCAATTTTTTTTTAACCAAAGAACTTCTAACCTCTAACCTTTGAAGTCTTCAGTAAAGTGCTGCCATCTGTTGAATTGAGCGCGCATGAACTTTTCCCGAGAATCAGTCGGGTTTGACAAAGGGATGAAGCCTGAATAAACATCTACCGATATATATTCGGGTAAAATAATACGATGCACTCAAAAAAGAATTACCCTGAGTAATACTCGGGCGTGACATTTTTGAACACCAGTGCTGTGCCCAAGATTACCTCGGGCATGACAGTTAAAAGGTTAATCTTTTTTAAAAAACATTAGATAAATTCTTAAGAGTAGAACTTCAAATTTCATCACATTCTTTTCTGATTTTCAAAACACTGGTTCTGATACACTCTTGCTTTTCTGTTCAGTGATTTTTTTTAAAATAAATCTTTTTAGATTGTATAAAGACCTATTTGCTTCATTGTTTTCAATTATATGTAGTATATTCGTACTTCTGTTTAGAAAGCAAGATTCTTCTCAAAACATGGGAACCTCAAAGAAAAAATTCAAGCTTTTTGATCATGATAGGAATTCTGCAAATTCTTCAAATGAAAGTTCACATTTTCAGATAAACCTCAGACCTAGGAAACAAAGTAAGTTTGCTAGACATTAATATTTTAGTTAATTTAACCCTTTCACGACGGATGTGTCATATGTGCACCAGTCTTAAACCCCTTAACGGACAGCAGGCTGTTCAATGCACTTTTTGATGGGGATGGGTAATCCTGTAGAACCAATACAAAACGCGATTCACCCACCTTCCAGTGACATTTTGGGTGGATGCATATGTGACACACCAGTCTCTACAATGTTTTCCGTTGATCAGTACCCCATCGTGAAAAGGCTAAGGGGACACAATACGACTCAACAAAAAATCAAATGTGATTTTTGTAGCTCCTAAATTATCCTTTTTATACTTTTCTATAATCTCAAAACTTGAAAGCTCCAAATTTAAAAAAACACTGAGTTATGATAACTTTCACATTCAAAAGCACATCCCAGTGGCAAATCAAAACTTTAAACTGACTTATCTCCAAAAGATAAAATAACTAGTTTTGTCTTCATTTAAAATGCTAAAGCTTTTTTTTTTATGTTGGGTCTAATGCTTTGAAATATTTTTTCATTTGTTGTTAGTAGCACATGTAACAAAAGGTCAGACATACTGAATAGCGATATTTACACTTTTTTGTGATTTTAATAAATAAGATTTTCCTTTACTTTTTGTGTGTGTGTGTGTGTTCTTTATATACTGTTATTATTGATAAGTTACAAATTATTTTTTGTGATATTTACACTCTCTAATAAAACTGGCTAATATAAAACAAAGAAACACCTGCGTTTTCATACTTTTTCTAAAATTTCTAATACCGGTATTAAGATCTAAAAAATACCGGTATTGAACTTTTGTCCCGATATTGCAATTCCCGACCTTTTTTGAACTGGCGCCCCTTTTTCTAGTGAATACTTCGATACTGCCCCCCTCCCACTCCAGACAAATAAGAGTGTACATAATACATGGTGAAAACAAGAATTAAATTTTAAAAAATATTCTATTGCTAATAAAATATATTTTATTAATTTTTTTTTTTTCTAAAGCCCTATTCACTGGATTTTGCATATATGATCTGTAATATTTTGCTGTTTGTGATGTTATTTATAAGGGCATCAGCAATCACAAAACAGTCAATATTGTTACAGTGGATTTATTTTTAATAGATAAGAAATGCTTTTAAAGTCAATATTTTTAATTCAAAAATTGGAACAGGCTATTTATAATATTTTTCTGTTGGAAAGGAATGTTACGTATGTCTGTTAATGCTATAGTAGTCCCTAGTTGGAAGCCCAATGGCTGAGTGGCAGTGTATTGTGCTTCCACACCACAGGTCCGGGGTTCAAATCCCGGGCTTTGCCAGATCGACTCAGCCTTTCATCCCCTCAGTGGGTCAATAAATGAGTACCACGCTTGCTTGGGAACTTGCTTGCGTCAGACCACTTGACCAAAACATCAGCACATCCACCCCAGTACCTAAGGTCATGAAAACTGAGATAAGCACAGTAGATCTAGGCCCTCATTGAGTTCAGTTCAGTTCCTAGTTGTGAGAAGATTGCTTGATGTTTTTAAATGGATGGAGTTCATGTAATCCTCTTTTAAAAAACAACAACATACCGTAAAATACAGCATATAATGTGCACTTTTAACACAAAAAAATAAGATCAAAAATTACTAGTGGGCATTGCATACCGGGTATAAAAACAGTAGCTTTACAAAAAAGATGAGCTTAGAAAAAAAATCAGACTTAACATACATTGAAATAATGTTTATTTAAAAGAAATTACATTCCTTATGAACTTTTAGAGTTGTAGTTTTAGCAATAAACTATTTAATGTATTCAATTGATTCTGTGTTTTGAATAGACAAAACTTTACATGTTCTCTAAAGCTGCACAAAATGTAAAATATATTTATTCAAATTAATAAGTCAACATAGAAAGCTTTTAATAAGATTGTTTATATATTAAGCTTAGATTTTTTTTTTTTAAGTAAAAAGGGGAGGAAAAAAAATTGATACAGGGAAAGTGTATCATTTATCAAGGCTGTCTTCGCTTAATAATGAAGAATAAGATCTGAATTTGTAATATTTTTCTAATATAAAAGATTTGAAACATTGACATTATATCCTGGCTTTGCTATACTATAGAAAACAGCATGCTTTAACATAATCCGCATTTTTATCTGAGTTGGTCCATGGACCACAGTAACCTAGTAATCAAGGTCACAAACTCGTGACTGACATGTCATGATATTGAGCCTAGTATCAGTGAAGGCCCGCCATGTGGAGAGGCCAATGCATGTTAAATATGCTGAGACTGAAACATCCTCCCATTGGTGTGGTGTGAAGGTTAGAAGGGGGCTCAAATCAAGTGTCATTCTCATTACTTGGCCATGGTTCAAAATTACAAAGTTCATCGCCAGTAGCCCTTGTGCTGCTTTATAGTGCGGTATTAATTTTTTGATCCCTCAGTGAGTTAACCCATTGCATGATATGTTTTACATTTTTTCTCCTATACCATAATGCTAAATAAGTTATCCTTTTATGTGTTAAAAGTATAACTATTTATTAAGTATTTTGAAATTTTAAAAATGCTATGTTGTAAATAGAGATGTATGAATTATAATATTGCCTAAAAATTAAGACATTTTCCTGTCTCATAACATGCTTTGTGTTTACAAGTATTTTTAGAAATATTTTACAAGTATTACGTTTTGACCATTCATGGATGAGTGTGTTCAGTGTATATAACTAAAAAAGTGTTACCTAACAAAATATGAGATTGATATTTTTTTGAACATTTTAATATAAATTTTTTTTATTATTATTATTATTTAAAATTCTATATAATGACTCATTTGTTAACTGTGTTTTCAATTTGTGCATGTTTCTAAAAAGCTTAACCATTTGAAAAATTGGAAACAATTTGAACAGATGAATATTGTTTTGAATCTGCCCATTGATTCTTTATAGACTTAAAATTGTATCTATTTTTATTCTAGATCCTAAGCCAAAGTATGAAAATTTGGGAGACCACCAACGACATTGTAAAGAATGCAAGATAACATTTAAAACACCTACTGAGTTGAAGAAACATGTTTTCATTGAACATACTTTTGTAGATCTTAGTGATTAGTGATACACAAACTATGAGCGACTTTGAAATAACATTATGTATGTGAGATTTTTTAATAATGTAATTACCAGTTTCATTTTAAGATGCTTCTTTTAACAGCATATTTTAACAATTTGTATTTTAAGATGAATAAAGAGATAATTGCATTACAAGACTGAAAAGTAATAAAATCTATTTTAGTATTAATTGTATAGTTCTATTTGATGAATAGTATGAAATAGTTTGTCAAGAACAAAAAATGACCACAAATTTGTCAATGTCTGTGTAGAAATATTTCAAGAGTTTTTATGAAGTTACATTATAAAATATGTATTATTTCTTTTTATCATATTCATGTATTTCATTTTTAAAAAAAAAAATTTTTGATTTTGAAGTTTGTTTATTTTGTAATTATGCAAAACTTTTTTATGAAGTCAATTTGTTGCAATTCATGAGAAACAGACATATTAGAGATGATGTATATGTTACTGTTATAGTGTATAAAATTCAGTTATTTCATAGAATAACTAGACAAGTCAGTTAAAGTCTATAAGAGATGAACAATTTCATACTTTACCTAGTTATTCTTTGAAGTAACTAGGTATTCCATGAAATAACTAAGGATAGACCGTTAAAGTGAAAAATAAACAGTATCAAAGATATTTTAGAAATTAATTGATCATAACTAAAATAAATCCCAAAAAATACACTTTATCCTTATTGCAGATGATTTAATGGAAAATAATAAGGAAAGGCAGATAATATAATTTATTATTGCTTATATTGATGACATTAGTTAAACAGAAAGGGGAACAAAGAATTGTTACAAAAATAGATTGTATGTAAATATTATCAACAAAAATGCATGCTGAGAAGAAAAACTGTTGCTTCATTAAAACACTTGGTAAACTTTTTAAAACAAATATGTGAAAGGATATTAATTTAAATTTTATGAGATACCTTTATTTTACTTTTCATTACTTATTA
>BMAV01003903.1:67685-223853 GCA_019973955.1 Trichonephila inaurata madagascariensis | reverse complement strand
GGTTCTTTTGGGCATTTTGCCAATAAAAGACGACGTTAATAAATAAATAAAATTAAATAGTTTTTGCTTGCATGTTTCTGTAATAATTAGAAATGGTTGTATAGTTTGGAAATCAATTTCTTAGCGCAGCGTTTCTCAAACTGTGGGGCGCGCCCCCCTTGGGGGGCGTGATAACTGTATGAGGGGGGCGCAAGCATTTTGAAAAGTCGAAAACAAAAGTTTTTTAAAAAAATTATAAGTTTACTGAAAGTAAACAAACAAAATACTTTCTGATATAATAAAATATAAAATACACATTTACACTGATATAATACTCTTATAAATGTATCAGTACTTTGCAATGTATTTCATTATTAATTTAACAATATTAAATTAAGAACAAGTTTGATAATTATCAGTGACCCGATGGGAATGTGTGTATTAACGCTTATCTTGATAATTTGTACGGTTTATAATTAATTTTTTAACTGCCGATTAAAAGTTAGGTGATTCGCTCCCCAATGCCACTCTTTTCCACGCAGGCGCGCGTATTTTGATGGAGTTTTCTTTTTTTGGAGGAGGGGGGAGGTGGAGAAAAGGAATAAATGAGCAAATCCTCTAAAATGAGTAAATCTTTTACAAACACTGTCAAGGTCCTTTTATTGCATTCCAAAGCCTTCGGAATATTTGTATGAAGAGCAGTGCACAGAAAAGATCGTATTTCGGAAAGACGTATCTATACGTCCAGAAAATTAAAGTTTGGGCAGAGCGAGGCGTTTATATACGTTGGTAGCATATAAGAGGGAAAAGTAATATTGTAACTTTATTGTCAAAGTATAGTATTATTGAATTCAATACATTGTTATTGTATGGAGGGGGGCGCGATGAGAATGATGATTGAATATTGGGTCACGAATATTGAAAGTTTGAGAAGCACTGTCTTAGCGAATTTTTGCTACCATGTTAAGTTCTTAATATTTCATTTTTAATATTTTTTTTTTCTCAAACATAAATTCAAACAATTATTTTCTTTGAAAAACTTGGCACTAAAATCAATTCCGAAAAGAAAAAAAACTGCAAATAAATATCTATATAAATTTTATTGTAAAAAACATAAACTGTGCACAATATTAAGCAAACACAAAACTATACATGATATATTAATCACATAGTTAAATTATGATCACTTGATATCAATAATTGTTCTTTAAATAGCTTCGTTTCACAAGTCAACTAATACTTCTCAACTTCTACTGAGAATGAGGCCATAGTAACTCCGGAATTGCTAATGCATGCATTTTAAGCTAAGTTCGTGAAAATGCATGACATGTTTCTGCATATAAATAAAATAAATTATTCATAAACTTGTTCATTTTGATTTTTTTCCCCCGAAAAAATGTTAGAAGTCTCTGTTTTATTTTTCTTCCATTCGCTTTATTTCGATAATTTAAAGCTAGTTTTTCTCCCGCTTTAAAGCGTAAACTGAAAATATTCCAAACATTTAAGCAAAAGTTTTAAAATGTTTTGGGAGAAGTTTGATAGATTATATATTTCTTCTTATATAAAATATATTCTCGTAAATCATTGCTTTTTTTCCCTTCCTTCAAAGAAGATAGCCGATAATTTACTTTCGTCAGCATTTATTATTCTATTCTATGGAGTAATATGGATTTATAACTATATTTGATCATCCATCTCTTTTAGTTATATATATTGAATGGAATACAGGAATGTTAGAATAGTTTGCGCATGTTTTATATTTTATCGCCATTATATTAAATCATAAATTATATGTTATTTCTTATCACGAATAGTTTAGCTTTCTGTTCGTGAGATTTAACCACATTGATAGAACAGTCATCGCTATCATCGTCAAAAGCATAAAATCTTCCATCTTGTATCTCATCAACAAACACTTTCTTCGCCAGGTTTCTCCTTATTTTCTAAAGCGACAGAGCAATCTTTTGCAATACCTTTCAAATCACTGATATTCTCGTAGCTCTCTATTCTCTTTACCGGGGGTTGGATGAAAGTGGCCCCCAAACATATACCCCCGCCTTGTGGGCAGACATCGGGAACCGAGGCCAGAATACCAGAACCGTTGTCTTTGTGCTTCTTCTGCAGGATGATAGGATTTATGGTTTCTGTGAGTCTGTTAGGCTCTGGTGGGGCCGTTGGATTTCCCACAGAAAACGGACTGAAGACAGCTGAGAAGGCCAATACAAGATGGCTGCCAAAGTCCATGTAGAAAGCATTGCCCCATTCTCCCGTCTGCATGTACAAAGCGTGAAGGATGGCTAATGGTCGAAGCACTACGAGCCAGATGAAGTTGTAGTACAAGGCCATATCCACGAAGGTGTTGGTCTTGCATCCATATTGACACACCGCTCTCTTAGACCATGAAAGGAATCCTAGAAGAACAAGAATAGAAAGTTAAGAAAATAGTATACCGTTAAGTGTTTAACAGTCTTCATTTTCATAAACATTAATGCATAATAAATCCATTTGGTGCTTCATCAATGACAAAGCATTAAATTCATGACGATGACATGATAAAAACAATCACGTTTTCTCCCTTGAATTCCAAAACAACATTACACTCATTGTTCTATTTGTGAAATTTAGATAAAATTTTTTTAAATTTGATAATTGGGTCAAAATGTTCTAAGTATAAAAATCCCTCAAAATTAAAAAAATAAAAATTCTTACATTATCTATTTTAAATCAAGGGCATTTTGTTTGCCTGTGTGGGTTATTATAGTTGAGAAATATGTACTTTTTAAAAGAAAGTTTCAGCAAAAATTTGAAAACAGCGAGGTGCATTAACTAATTGGCTGGTGATTACAGCTATCACGTAGGTATGACGTCACAAGAATTTAACCCATGAAATATCTGACCAAAATGCGATACATAAAATCGAGGAAAACTGGGAATTTTCAAATTTGCTGATTTTTCTTACCACAACTCTTAAATATAAGTGCTGATGAATGCTTTGATTCATAATTATTCTTTATCAGTTCTTAATTTAAATTCTACACCCAAAAATACAGAACCAAACATTTATTGGTTTTAAAAATGTATCTCACAGTCGTTCTATCCGATTATATCTAAAAGGCTTTTTGGTTAATTGCAAGTATGACTAATTAGAATTTTATAACCGATTATATAAAAGAACACTAACACATTCCTTTTGAATATAACATTTTAAGTTATATATTTTTTCCGTTTTTGAATAAAATATTATTAATAAAGAGAGTTTATTATATTTCAAATGTTATGATTGTTAACATATTAGTATTAGTCATAAAAAACAATGGATTATCTACACACAGTAGAACCTGTTTTTGTGCGGTCCTTTTTATGCGATTTTTTTCTGTGCGATCTTTTTTATACGGTATATAAATTTTAACGGCTTTGGCGCCACTGTAATGTTTTCTATTAATATTTCCCCGGGGGTAAAGGGGCTGCGAGGTGCCCTCCCCCCCCCCCCCCCTGAAAGGTTTTACCTTTAATATTTTATAAATTGGGAAAATACGTACTACACACGTTAGTCAAGCCTTGGACCCCTAGAGTCCTGCCCTCCCCCTTCCCTGTGATGCGAGGATTGTGGGGGTGTACGTTACGCCACTGCACACAATGTACATATATACACTTCAAGACGCTCTGTTCATTTGTTATAAACAGTCTCAAGACAATGAACTTTCAGTTGCTTTTTCTCAACGCGCCAGCAGCCTGTGTTTGATTGAAGACGAAACTTTCAATAACAGTGACATTATCAATAATTTAATAGATTATGAAGGCGGACAAGAAGAACCAAATTCTTTGAGAACGGATAAAAATATGCAGGGATACAGCTTCCCCCCAACAAATTGGAAAAGCATTTGCTTAAAATAAATACCAATTCCGAAAGGAGTATGAAATTCCAAAAAGAGCTTCAATCATGCATGTCTGGTTATCGTAACATTTACAAGCCACTGACCACCCGACCTTCGTCGCAAAAAATTATCTTACTTTATGTTGTCAAAAAATAAATCAATTGAAATAGTATCTTCAAGTGACGAAAGCGACTTTGAACTTATTCATCACAGGAAGATGAGCGCTTTGGATTACGATGATTAGCAATGAAATATGTATGTACATTTTGAAAACTTCTCCGTGTATACAACGGAACCTAAATGTTTTGATAATGTTTCCATGTGTAATATTTAATTATTCATTTTGTTACGGAAGTACTTTTAAATAAATTACGTAAATAATTGGCCTATTTTATAAATGCGACTTTTTTATACGGTCCCTCTCCACCGCATAAAAAAAAATTCTGTAGTGTTTCCACGAATTAGTTTGTTATATGTAAGAATTTATGAAATTTTCGAATATTTTTTTTTGTGCGTTTATTTTTATGCGGTCCCTATCTACCGCACAAAAACTGGTTTTACTGTATATAAACCATTCTGAAAAAGCTATTTTGGTGGGACATAAGAAAAATAATAATATTAAATTCCCCCTACTCTTTTACTGTACAAATAATACATTCACGTGAATTCATTTTAACACGTATGCCCTTGCAAAACTCAGAGGATGTCGTTATTTTAATGTGAAACTACAAATTCAAGAGGTTTTCAATATAATTTGATTTATAAACTTGTGAGCTTATGTGCAGTTATATAATAAACAGAAGAAAAATAAAAATATTTCTGAGATAAATAAATAATAGGATTAATACATTTTCATTTCAATTTTGACTCCATTTATGTGCTTTTTTTGTGGGATATGCCCACAAATTGAGGGATTTTTCTGTGTATATTTATATAAAATGTACAAAACTGGTCTTTTCCTGTTTTAGATGTCAAACACACATTAAATCTCTAATCGTATCATAAAAATTAACTGCATATGAATCTTTGGTATTTATTCACATTTTTACAAAAGCAATAAAATTGCTGGAACAAGTGTAATACAGCTACTTTCAAGTGGGATTATGAAACTGCTGTCCTCAAAAATGAATTCTTTTCTTCCCACCTACGTTTGTTCATTCAGTTTACGCGGATAGTACTTGTACAAAATTAAAAATTCCACCACATATTTGTGACTCTAGAATTTTTATAATTGACAATATTACATAATACACGTATTTTTATTTTTGCACGATCCTTTTTATGTGATTGTATAAAAATTAAAAAACAAATATTTCCTGAAACAAAATAAATTTTACTGCTTTGTTTTTAGCAGACGATTCTCAAAACATAGAAAAGATTTATAAAATTTAGAATCATATAAAATTAATATTTATCGAATTCTAAATTTAAAAATAATTTTTATGATAAATTTATGTGTTATTTTTCTAAATACGTTTGTTTGTACTTGTGTTAAAAATATAACCAAGATACTATTTTATCAGTTACTTCTTTTTAAAGAACATTGAAATTTTATATTTGATTCTTAGAACCAATAAACAAAATAGAATGTGTTTTATATGTATTTAAACAGCTATATTGTTTACTATAAATTATAAAATGAAAGTATTCGTCATTAACAATAATTTTCAAAGCAATCAAATAAGTATATCGAAAAGATTTCCTGAACAAATTTTCTATACCATTACAAAATAATTTTAATTTATCAATTATATTTTCCTTGGTTACTATGACAACAAAATCAACAAGGTTGATAGGTGTCACGTGATTCTAACCTTAATTCTGATTGGACACATAAAATAATAGTGTGAGTAATATCTTCTCAAGTACAACTGTACAAACAAAAAGATGTTTAATTTTTTTTGAAACATTAAGCATTTTTCGATAAATCGAAAAAGAATTGTTTTGTATTCGATTTCATTAATATTCATTTTGAAAATAATGTTTTGGAATTAAAAAAAATGAAACTTCGACATAAATTTAGATTGCAAAAGTTTTTCATTTACTACAAAAATTAATTTGTTTTGCGCAGAAGCTAGTAATAATAACTAAAAAATGTGGGGGAGGTCATGATGCAAAAAAGATAATTACAGTCTCTCACGAGAAAAAGAGTTGCAGTGACCTAATTTTTTTTAGTTGAATATATTATGTAGTACTAAATTTACCTTTTTTATCCATTGTTTTAAATAATGCTCATTTAAAACTTTGATTTAATCGATCAAATACTTTTGTACTAGCAAAGTTAGTCTTGTTTAAATTAGAACAGAATTTTGAAAATTATATTTGCTACTTACGTATAATCACAACCGTATTGTCGACATTATATGAAACGAATTGGCATTTTTTGTTTGTATTGAATTAATGACAATAAAGCAAAAAGCTACATTTCTTTAAATTTTACAAAAATTGTTAGTTATTTCATAAATGGTTTTATTCTGTTCTCCCAAATCGATTTCTTTCATAAAGTCATTTACCAAAGTTTCTTACGCAGGGAACTGCACTGAATTACATATTGTAGTTCCATATATATCTGAATTTTTTTGTTTTAGGACGCAGTTAAGAGAGATATCTGATATCTTGAATTGCACTATTTTTAAAAAAGAACAGCTACCATTGATGCTTTACGTAGAATCAATTTGTAGTTCAACAGGTGTAAGGTAAGATCAGAATTTCCGCTATTGAGAGAGATTTAGTCATCTTGCAATTCACTTTTTTTTTTAAGGTTTTTAAGTAATTAGATTTATTTCAATTGATTTTTGTTTTACTTCTTAAGCTTAGAATTGGTGAAATCATACAATTAAACAAAAAGCTTGTTTATAATTCTTAATTCATATTAAGTGGGTCTGATTTCTAAAGGATGCCGAAACCAGTGGCATAACGTTCACACCTGCAACCCCCGCATCGTGGGGGGGGGGAGGTTCCTAAGCCCCCCAATTGTTATATTTTGGAATCCTTTGTAAGACCCAGTTTGGGGGGCCCCCCCCCCTAATATTCTCCTTTTCTCCACTGTGTAAATACCTCTGTTATGAGGGAGTTACATTCTAAAACACGCTTAGATGAAAGCACTGAGGGGTATTCTCGATGCTAAAAATTAAAAATTTGTTGATCCTTAGGGATGTTGAACCCCCCAACCCAGCCTTGTGTACGCTTCTGGCTGAAACTACGATACTTATATGAATCGCGTAAATAGTCAATTGTTTCACTTCAAATGAGGAAATTAGGAAAATATTATTATACCCTGAAAAGTTTAGCTCAAATATACTAAAAATTATGTTAACTTTTAAATTTATCTACCTGATTTTTTAAAATTTGATTCTCACCCATTTTCCGCAATTCATTCAGCAGTCTCAATATGATCGTTAACACTGATCAATATGTTAATCAGGCAAATAATTCTAATCTATACGATCAATTTTTTCCTCACCTCTACTGAGGCCACACTTAGAAAGCAATTCTCACCGATGTTAATCGGTTTATTCAACTCGCTGAGGAAAGAAATATATTCTTTTCCGTGAAACTGGTAATAACGACATTATCATACACATTGACAGATGTATTTTGCATAGTACCTGAAGGTTACGGAAGACGTAAGTGTTAATAACACGTCAGGAAGGAAGTCTAATAGTTCATCTTCCGCTTGAAGCATCACCAACCAATCTGGAAAGGACTGTTTTACGGCTCTAAAAGGACAATTTATCATGATAATGTTCGAAACTAGAACGATTTGGCGAATGAGTCAACCCGTCTGCGACTAATCTAAAGGTTAACGTCTGACGAGATTGTTGTGTTTTGTTTGTTGCATTTTGACCAAGTCGTGATTGCCCTAGTAATCCATATCAAGGTTAATCGAACGCGGAAGTCGGATGGATCCGCGACGAAGTTTGTGTTCTACTCCTCGGAACAAAGCCTAGATGTTGTGGAAGATTAGCCCAAGTTCCGTTTATAGAAAAACGGTTCGTTGGTGTATCCGGTTGTTAACAAGATTCTTGTCTTGTCACACCGTTCATCACGTTTCCACGAGTGGGTTTATCGCGAAGAAAACCCGTGAAGCGTGAAATTGTCTTCGTTTCGAAATTTCGGTTTCGAAGTTCGGATATTACGAGGTGCGTGGACTATGAATAAGAAACCATTTGATATTTTCTTTTGTTTTTAAAAAGATCCAGCCGGTATTTTTGTTCCTGTACAAAAGATCCGAACATTTCCTGTTTCGAAATTGTTATTTTTATAAAAACAATGAGCTGTGAAATGAATTTTTTATTTGCAGCAAAGAACTCGAGAGATGGAATATTTTTACAGAAATTGGTTCTGTGTTATAGTAATTTGCTTTTTCTGAGCGAAACGTGTTTTAAAGCCTTTTGCGATACTCCTTAAGTATTAAGAATAATAGTAGCTAAAGTTTATTCCACGTAAGTTTTTTTCTTATAATAACTGAATGATCAAAAAAAAGTTCATGTGAATGGTAATCTCTCAAAAAAAATTAAAAAATCAAATACATAATGAACTCATCCAGCGTCGACTACGCATTATAACTTTTTTTTCCAACAGAAGAAATATATTTAGAATAATTACAAATAATGCCAACTGAAGCAACATAACTTTAAAGAGCAAACGATTCTATTTCAGAAAATAAATTAAGTAATCAGACAAATTAGAGTTAGATGAATTATTGAATTAAAGCAGACGATAATAATACATAGAAGAGAATTTTTAACCTAATACCTGTAACTGTCATATAATTTAAACAGTCAAAAGAAATTAGCTCAGAATAAAGAATAGAAATTTAAATATAACATATTTTACTGTACGAAACAAGTATAGGGATTTATTTACAATGTTTTGAAAATCGATGAGAGAAAACGGAATTACTTAAATTATTACTCATTGCTACCATTTCGCACACGGCTTCAGGAAAAGAAAAAACATTTTTCCCTAGGAAATTTAAGTTAACACAGGTGAGTTTCTCTTCCCATAAATTAATAAGTTAAATCTGCATGAGAAAATAAATAACTAGCATTTTAGAATATTTTTCATTGGATAGTTCAAAATCTTAGAAGGCAAATTCTGTCAAAATATTCTTAATTAATTATTTATGAAAAGCAGTGTTTAAATAGAAATTTACGTTTACTTTTTTTAAAATTATTATTACTTTTTAAAAATTATTATTTTTATTCGTTATTACAGTTTCTCAAATTGGTTGATTTTATCTCATAGAAATCTTGCATTTTAAACTCAAGATTAATAAACTACGTAATCAAATATTAATTTATAAAAATATTCATTGATGTTTAATTAAGGCGACTGCCTACCTTGAAAATGTCGTTTTTCGTCTACATAAGGCATTTTTTTTTTATTTCAAAATTTCATAGTTTGAACATTTTTCTTTCCAAAACAGTTTTTCTTTTCCCTTCACACGAAATAGAAATAAAGTTATAGACTGATTTTAAAAAACATCACTCTTTGCAAAAGGGCAGTAAGATAAAACTTTAAATGAGTTTTTCTCAAAATTATATATTTTCGAAAGAAACATTTACATGATATCTTAAGAACCAAACCAGATAACGTTTTGAAATTTTGTGGGAATGTTTATTATACTGTTTTTCATAAAGTGAATCATAAGTTTTGCACCATCTTATGCAAAATTTTTAATTGGAAAAATCGTTTGATCCCAAAAATATATAAAAAAGAAAACCAAATAATGAAGAAACATATGCCAAGATAAGCATTTTAATAATTTGATTATATTTCAATCCTTTTTTTAATTTCTTATTACGTATAAATCATTATAATACATCAATGTATTGATAAAATATATCTTTAGCTTTGTATAGTTTTACTTAATCCAATACAAGAACTATAAGAAAAATTTATCACTGTTGTGAAATATTTTTGAAAATTAAGTCCATTATATCAGTGAAAGCAAGCATTTAAATAATGGCTAGAAGCAATTTATTGGTAGATGACGCAATAGCTTCTTGGCGGCTGAAGAAAAATCATGCATGCCGATTATATTTCAAAAGAATTAAAATTTACAATTTTCACCGTTAGTAAATATTTTGAGCCTTCTATTCTTGTTATAATATAGACATTTTAAGGTGTCTCAGGGATGTTAACTATGTCTCGAGGGCTGAAAATATAAACAATTTTCAAACAGATATAATTTTTTGAAATTAAACTTAAATAATTCGAATTTTTTCCACATTATTTATAAAGGAATGAGGCTTCAAAAAAGTGTAAAATGCTTAAAATATAATCATAATTTTAAAATTAATAAGCATATGAAAATAAGAAACATTTCTGCAAGAAAAATTAATTAAATTTTACGTTGTGCATGGTATTTTCTAAAATAGTAGATCTGATTACTAACAATAAGTTGATTTATAAAGTTAAATGTATCCTTATTAAACTGCAGCTATTTTTATATAAATAGAATAATAAATTATTTTTTTTAAAAAATAAAAATTTACATTAATTTTTTTTTAAATTTCAATTTTCTTAAAAATATTTTGAAATAAAAAAATATATATAATACTAAAATTAAGTAGACATTTAAGAGTATGGTACAATTTATAGTTCTATACATTTTTATATATCAAAACTTACTATTTTGGAAAGTAATATTTTACTCGAGATATATAATTAACTCCCGTGAGATTTCTTAAAATTAAAAGACGTTTATGGGTTTTTCAAACTTTTTCTCGGTGTATTCTTTGGATGATAATAAAAATCGAACTTACTTGTAAATTATTTACACGGATATATCATTTTAATATTGTTAGATTATTTTTTCATCTGGTGATCAAACACACCTGGGAACTACTGCCGTATCTTCACAAATATGCCTGTCGCTGTTTTGTGGCCCCCGTAGCTTAGAATATATTGTCTCGAGTTGGTAGTCAGCATGTCATGAGTTCGAACCCTAATGCGACTAAAGAATCGCCATATTGGAGATTCTGAATCAGGGGAGCAATTATATACGCACAGCTCTAAATAAAGTTAATGAACTGAAAATGAAATATCAGTAATGTTAGCGAACATTAAAGAACATCAGCATGATCGATATGACATTGTTCTGTCCTTGAACTTCTGAATTCAATGTAAAACATACATTTTAGAAGAGCATTCATTAAAACAGGAGCATCAAATATATATATTTTATAACAATAAAAAATTCTTTATTTCAAAAGCAGAATACTATGTGATTCCACATCACGTGCTTAACGTACTTTTGTAAGCATCATTACTAGTATTTATTCTCCAGGTAACAATAAAACGTATAAAAGCAAAAAATTTTAAAAAAGAATTTAGATTTGTGTTGCCATTGAAAAAAAAGTAGAATCCGTAGAAAAATTTGCAACTTATGTAACCCTTAAAAAAATGAATGCTGTTTCAACTTAAACAAGAATAAAGGAATGGGGTTTATTTAAATGTTTTTTTGCAGAAACATGTTAGATTAATGCTTGAAAGTTGATGGAGCAGCCCGTTCTACAAGTCTTGTTACAAAGCCCTAACCTTGACTACGTGAACTTTTCAAAAAGTAAAGGGTGAACTGTAAGTTCAAACTGGTGATTATGTCAAGAAAAAGGGGAATTAAGTAATTTGTCATTGCTATTTAAGTTCTTGCAACGGATTTTTCAAGAATAAAAATAAATCTGATGCTAAAATTCATTTTTTCTGCTTAACACAGCAATATATAAAATATGTTGTCAACCCTCCTATTTATTAATTGATGTTTTTTTATTAAAAAAAGACATAAGTATTAATTATCATGTAAAATCAAGTTTATTCGAATGTAAATATGTGTGATGTTTTATTTAAAAAACTTTTTATTGAATATCGGATAAAATTTATGAACATTTTTTACAAAAATTAAACTATACATTCATTTGCACTAGGTTGAGTCATGGTTGTGTGGAGAAAAAAAATTATTAATAATTGGGACCTACCTATGCAGAAATGATGTACTATGATATAAAATTCATATAAGGAAAAAATAATTTTTTTTTAAAAATTTCAAAATTTAATTTTTTAACAAAGGGGTCGAATTTTTCAAAAAAATAGAAAAGGGTAATTTTGGTTGGATAATTTTAGACTCAAAATAGAATTATTTTTGTACAATACAAAATAAAAAAAACGAAAGGATTATTATTGATAAATCTATGCTGAGTAGTGAGTAGTACAACGCATAATGCAACATTTCATAATCCAAGTTCTCTCTTCCGGGACCGTTGAATCAGTCTGATCCAAGTTTTTTTCCGCCTTCCGCTTTATAATGTACTGCAATTTCAACAGTAGGTTTTTTTAAAAAAAATTAAAACGAAAGAAGCTGTTACATGTGCCTGATGTTATTTTCTCTTGTAACTATCTAGTAAATCTCCTCTCACTGCAATAAACATTAAAAAGGTCTAAAATATCTGTTTTTCTTTCATAAAAATTACTTTGACTTTTTACCTCTAAGCCATCGAGCCGACATAAAAAAGAAAAAACTTAAATACCTAAACTTTATTCCCCTTGTGGCAGTACTGAAAATAAAAATTAATTTGTTATTTTATTTTCTCCTTTATCTATACACCAAAGAACATCTTCCTTGTAAAGATAGGGTTTGAAATTCCGGAATAAGTTTTTTTCAATCTACCCCAGTGCTTCTCAAACTGTGGGGCACGCCCTCCTAGGGGGCGTGATACCCAAGGAGGGGGGCGCGAACACATTGAAAAGTCGAAAACAAAAGATTATTAAAAAAATTTTAATTTATTGAAAACAAACAAAAAAAATACATTCTGACATGATAAAAAAAAGCCCATTTACACTGATATAATACACCTATAAATGTATCAGTAGTGCACAATGCATTTTATAATTAATTAAAAATACTAAGTTAAGAACAAGTTTATATAATAATCACCAGTGACTCAACGAGCTTGTTATATATAAAATTATATGCAAAAATGAGCACTTATTTTGATCATTTGTACGATTTATAATTAATCCCTTGACTGCCGATTGAAAGTTATGCGATTCGCTCCCCGATGCACCATTTTACACGTATGCACGCGTATGTGAGGTATTGGGGGGAGGGAATAAATATGAAAATTCTCTGAAATAAGTAAATCCTTCGCAAACACTGTGAAGGTCATTTTATTGCATTTCAAAGCCTTCGGAATAATTTTATGGATAGCAGATAACAGAAAAGATCGTATTTTTGAAAGACGTATATATACGTAGTGGGCAACCAGCTGATCAAGACGTTTATATGCGGCAACGGTACATTATTATTGTATGGAGGGGGCGTGATGAAAATTTAGATTGAATATTGGGTCGCGAGTATTGAAAGTTTGAGAACCACTGATCTACCCTAATATGAACCTCATCCCTAAACAATGCATCTAGCTTCCAGTAACACTTAGTCTTTGTTGTTATGTAAAATTGACAACTATATGCATCAACAGCGTTCAAGGTCTTTATTTTTCAATCTCTACGATTTCTTTATGCCATCAACCAAGTTGATGTTGAGTCAACCGTGCAATTTTACGATTCAAATCTCTCTTTCAATCAGAATCACAATTGCCGGAAGAGCCATGACATATATACCTTAATCAAGAAATAGCATTAGATTTGCTCATAAAATTTTATTAAAAAAAGAATCTCTCCATATTTTCTGAAATCTGGCGGGAAACGAACAATGGTTAAAGTTTAAAAAGTTCTTTGCAAAGGAAGTTAAAAATAAACTTTTTTGTTCAAGTAAAAATGTATATTAAGAAGTTATTTGTTTTCAAGACTGTATATTTGTTTAAATGCATGTATATAGCTACTTATGCAGATTATATTTTTCGCAAAATAATTCGTAAGCTTTAAGTCTCCAGATTTAATGATTTTTAATTAATATAACTTTATTTGGTATAATTATATTTTCATACAGAGACCGTCATCGGAAATGAATTTCGATGCTTGACTTAATTGTAAATCAAAACAGTTTTTCTAGAGTTGTGTTTTATATAATTCTTGGGAGTTTTCCTTTTCTAGTTACGTATATAAAATAATTCTACAACAAACAATCGTTCAAACCTATTTGTTCCTTTTTTTTTTCAAGAATGAATCCAAAATTAAATTAATATAATTATCAACGAAAATCATTTAAAATCGAAAAAATTAAGCTGTAATTTTTTTTCATATATCTTGATTCTTAAAAAATATTTTAAAAATGTTTTACATCAATGGTAAGAAAAAGTTCTTTCTCCTTTCCTATTCGAAAGCTGATAACGAAAAATATAATTTCTTTCCTTTTGTCTCATGTAGATTCAAATCATATTTAAATATTTTTCATTCGTCATTTACAATAAATTATGGAACAATATTGCTTTAGTTTTGAGACAAAGTAAATCTAAAGAGTCTTATAGCACATTCCTGCCCCCCCCCGGTCCTTTTTTTTGTCGGATGCCTTTGTTCTCATAGAAAAGAGTCCTTTTTGTGATTTCTAAATACTCTAACTCTTCTAATACGAATTATTGTAATCCAGGGGCGTAGCTAGCGTCGTATCATTGATAATGGGCCTCAAGCTACAGGGGCCTCAACATGTGTAACTACAGTCCAACTAACAGTATTCTCATATCTAGAAAAGGGCCCCCGGAGGAATTTTGATACAGGACCCCCTCAGAACTAACTACGTCAGTGTTATAATCACATATCTTTTTCAATTCCTACTATTAGCTCGCACTGTCTATATTTTTATTTATTTATATATTTGTATATTTATATATTTATTTATCTTGGTAGAATTTTCAATCGTCAATAAAATACATTTTAAAGCGCTGAATTGAGTTGAAATCTTAGGTACAGGATCATTTTGGATGACAATACAATAGTTTAATTGTAATTAATAAAAAATAATTGATTAAAACTAATTATTTAAAGAATTACAAATACACACAGCCACGTTGGCATCCTTTTTGGCGACTTTGCGACCCTTCTGGCGACTTGGGCCAAAACTTGAAAAGGTTTTTTTTCTCACGTGTTTTAAAGCATTTTCTCTCTCTCTCTCTCAGTTGAACTGAAATTTCATATACACGATTTTTTTGGATGACAATACAATACTTTAATGATAATAAATGAAAATTAATTACCACTTAATGTTGTGATTCTGTCCTATGTATATACATATTTATATTAATTGTAACTATTTAATAAAAAGTAGCTAAAATAAAATTTTTCTTTGTTGATCTAAGTAGGAATTGACTTAAAATTTTTTTTTATATTACTTGTTATTTAGAAAGTCCCTAGTTCACCTTGAAAAATGTGTATCAGTTAAATTGATTTTGTTCTCAGTAGGGTTTTACCGAATGCCAATAAATATTTTAATCGTACTGGCAGCTGTTTCTGAAAAGTTCGGCAAAATAATAGCTAATGATCGAACATTTATACAGCGGATGATTTTCGTTCATGAAATTGAGCATTCCGCATAAATATAACAATTTTACAAAATTTTAAAAATGTGTTTTTGAGTCAAAACTGTTTTTTTTTTCTTAATAATTTTTTCAAGTAATCTTTTAACAGTTTTTATTTGTAGTTCAAATATTATTTTTGGTATATTTTGTTAGGTTTATTCGTACATTCCATCTTTTTCGTTTTCGCCATTTTCACCAATCTGTTTACAATTCTCGCTTTTTTACGTGATAGAGAATCTAAACACGAAAAACCTTTTGGGTTCATAGGTTGTATTTAAATATTAAACACTCTGCATATTATTCGGTATATTTTGAAGATTTTCTTATATTCAGTTATATTTGAATTCTATATTTAGAAAAAACAGTTTACACACAATTTTTTCTGAAGTGAAAATATGTTTCTTCCTCTGAACCTTGTTTTTGATTATTGATTTTTGTAAGGGGAAAAGTATACATTTTTTCAAGAATCAACTCTAAATTGACCAACAAATTATTTTAAAGTTTTTTGTCTTTTATACTGTTGAATAAGCCTTCAGTGTGTTGGCGAATGCAGAATGCACATCAAACACTCTTGAATATTATGCTGTCAATTATTATTAGAAGAAGAAATAACAAGTTCTAAAAATTCATAATGAACCCATATTCAAAACTCGCTACTTAGAAACGAAACCATCACTATCATATTTTTAAAAAAACACGTCACTTTATCTAAAGTGGAATTATAGCAAATCAATAAATAAAGAAAGCTCGATCCGTTTTTTCTCACGATGCTTATTCGAACAGAACTTTGTACTGAAATGTCAAATAGACTTTAAAATTCTAAGCAACAACTAAACCAAAAACTGGAACTCTAAGCAAACCCTAAAAGCAACTTTACTGGCTGTATCCATGTCGAGTTTTAACTGGGCAAATAGCATGCCATTTTTTCCCCGTGAGAATTCATTTTATTTGCAAGTACTAGATAATTATTTATTTAAAACAAAAATCCGTTTTGGAATTTTTGTTTATCAATGCTCACGCAAGGATATATAAATAAAAGTTTTAAAAAGAATAATCACACACACTATTATAATGTTATTCTGTAGCTAAGAAAAACAAAATCGAAATTAGGAGAGAACCTGTATAAATTATTTGCGTAAAATTTGCAATCTCATTATTTTCTTTTTCAAATCAAATTTTTTCTTGTAAAAATCGCATTTAAGGAAATAAATTTTAATATTTTCGCAATGAAATTCAAACGTTGCTTTCCAAATCATTCAATAACGCATTTATTTCGCAATCTTAAAATTAGTTTTTAAATTTCAATGTTTTTTTAATTTAATGATTGAGAATTTAAACAATAGACTATAGATATAATAGACCTCAATTTCTTTTGTATGTTCTGAATTATCTTATTTTCTGTTAAATTATATTTTGTCCTTAATGGATTAGTAAGAATAGTAAATCAAAATTCTATTTCTAGTAAGAACAATTGTGTAAGAATCGATTTAATAGCAAGAATAACTGAGTCGTAATTTGAATTGCTGCTTATATTAACTTTTTTTAAATGACATGTATAAAAGATCCTTTGAGAACTAATTCTGACTCTGATGCTCTCTTCAAAATTAAATCACGGCAATATTTAGCATTCTACGAGAATTTGAAATAAAATTAATTCAAACGTCAAAAATTTTGTAGCAATAGCCGCTACTAGATCGTGCCACCACTGAAAAGGCTTGTCGTGTCTGCAAATTTTGCGTGCCAAAATTCAATTAATTGAACAAAAAAATTTCAGTACAAATTTAATTATTATTTTTTTTACAAATTTTGTGAAGCTGAGAAAAATAGTGTTCTGTATTGTTTATTAAATAATTTATTTTTCAATGATTTTAATAAGTTGCGATTTAGTTTCGTGTGTTTTCACTAAAATATTATAGCTATTTCTATTGCGTTACCATGGAAACGTAGAAGAAATTATTCTATTATTGTATGGTGTT
The DNA here is from genome assembly GCA_019973955.1 of Trichonephila inaurata madagascariensis. NCBI lineage: Eukaryota > Metazoa > Arthropoda > Arachnida > Araneae > Nephilidae > Trichonephila > Trichonephila inaurata. Next base: position 206,549 of record BMAV01003903.1, on the reverse strand, counting down.
TTTAGAAAACATGACGATTCGAATAATACGCCTTTTAGAGACGAAGTATAATAATATAACTTGAAAACACAAGCCATAAGAAAAACCATTCAGAAATATTAAATCAAAGAATATAAAACTTTTTTCTCCAGAGATTTCATTTTAGTACAATACAAAAAAAATTAAATTAAAATAAAATATGTATGATACACACATATCAACTAGGTGACTCAGTTTATATCAATATACAAAGCTAAAAATTAGATTAGAACCAATTTAAACGGGAATTGTGAAAACGAAATAATCGTAGCTATATAATAATTGAACAGGTGAAATGACAGCTGTATAATCTTCAATAGATCGCAGTCGCAAGTGATTTCCTGCATAAACACTGAATTTATTTTATTTATTCTTTTTTTTATTTTTTATTTTCATAGTAAAGTCGTATGAAAATCGTCAAAGTTTTATGTAACAGAACAGTTCGAGCTTTTCAGTTTCTTATCTTTTACAAAAAGTGTTAAAAGTGCTTGCCTCGTTTTATTATTTAACACGTAGATATCATGTGAATTCAGGGAGATCTTATCTTAAATTGAAACGGTGAAAATATTTACTCGAACTTGTGTTTTGATGAACTTAGTGTGTGAGAAAGTTACTGAAGCAGCGACAGCATATGACAACTAAACAAGAATATTTGAAAAATAAAAATAATAACGTTCTTAAAAGCATTCGTTTTTTATTTCCTATTTATTTTCAGTATGTTATGAGTTTATTGTTCTGAATGGAAAAAATATCATGTATTATTTCTGCTTATAATAACTTTTGTCGATGAAACAATGGAAACATCGTGGTTTATCTTTTTCACACTGTTTAGAATTCAATAAATATCCTACTTAATTTTCGAAACGTATTGAGAATCGTTACTTAGTTGAAAAGTCTTTGACCTCAACTTAAAAAAGGTGAAATCGTTTTTATTAACTTATTACGGAAATAGATACGGAACACTTCCTTAAAAAGCTTAATCCTTCTGTTTTAGAATACTACATAATCCTTTGCTAAGACGGAGAAAAAATCCCAAAGAGATAGCAATCTAAAACATATAAATAACCTATATTTTAACATTCATGGTTTATATTAAGCAACAGTGACTATGTGTAGAGTATTATTTTTTATTATTATCTCAATCAATTTTTTCCCTATAAACTTATCGCCATTTTTCTGTAATACTTATTCTAAGGAAAATTATATTGTGAATGATAGTTGTGAACATTTTATCTAATTTATAACTTCTGTTTTTAAATAACTAAGCATTATTTCAATATTTGAATAAATAACATGATAAAAAGATTAGTGTTTAACTACAGATTAGTGTTAAATCGCTTATAAAATCCTATCTATAATAATTACAAAAATATATTAAGATAAAATAGCCATTTTTTACATACTATATCAGAATATTTTTATCAAATCTCATTTATATTTAGCGAACGCAAATCATTTTTCAAAAAATAAATCAATATTTAAATTATTCAAAATATCATACTATTTTTTTTTATCAATCCCCTTTTATTCCATATATTCCTTATATTTATTTTCTCCTTACACAGTCGGACCTCTGTATGACGAAGTCGCTAAATCCCGAAAAAAAGTTCGTTGTATGGAAAATTCGCTATACAGAGGTTCATCTTTCAATTTTCTTTATAAACCACATAAAAAAATATTTTTAAAGCATAAACACTATATATATATATATGTATTTAAAAAATAGAAACACCTTTTTGTAAATTAATATGTATTTAGTTTTTATATCTTACCTATTAAAAGAAGAAAAGAAAGAAAAACCGCAAAGAAAGTTTTTTGACGCCTTTATCCACTTCCTGAAGAATTACATTTTTTTTCTTTGATGCTTAAGTACTTAGGTTTTGACATTTTTGAGCTACAAGAAACGAAATTACCAGTACGGCTGATCAACGCTACAAATGAACGGAGACTAGTTAAAGGACTGGGGAACACGAGACAACTCCACTGAGGGTGAAAGGACAAATCGAAGATGTTTCTAGTGAACTGGACAACGAAGGTTAAAGGTTGGATGAAACACCCAGATTTCTATTGCTCTCAACGAGTTAGACGCTTAATAAAACCAGTTCAAGATTTATGACCACCATAAAATGTGTTAGAAGAGAGAATAATTTTTTATGTCGAAAAAAGCTTTAAAAATAGGGAGAACAAAAATTGAATCACAAGAGAAAAAGTTCATTATATAGAAAATACACTTCGCTATTGGGAGGTTATTTTACGAAGAAAATCGCGAACTGTTCTTAGTTCCAGGAAAAAGTTCGCTATACAGAAAAATTCGCAATATAGAGGTTCGTAATATGGAGATTCGACTGTATTTTTGTAACATTTATTTATTGCTTATCTATTTTTTACATAATAAATTAGAATTGAATATCTCGCCGTATAAACTCAAAACTTTTCACAAAAGTTTTAATATTATGATTTATTATGGTTTGTAGTTACCGTATTTATTCGAATCTAAGCATCATCAATTCTAAGTCGTACCCCAAATTCCCAATACATTTTTTTACAATATAGCTAAGAATGGTTTTTCTTTTTCAGATATTTACGAAATTTAAAATGAAAACTAAAAAGAAGTAATAATTAATTAATCTTTTTTATGCCAGTATTAAATCATCTTCAATTTCTTCCATCCTACTAATGTTTTCTCCTTCGATTCTAAGCCGCACCCGGTTTTAAGTAGCATTAACAATGGGAAAAAAAAGTGCTGCTTAAATTCGAATAAATACGGTAAATATTTTTAAATGATTGAATTTTTTTGTATATAACAGCATGATTCATTTTTTAAAACATTCACCAAAACTGCGGAAAGGAAAATTTTACTCATCTAAAATAAAAAAAAGAAAGAATTATTGTTTTTGAGTTGCGATATCCATCATTTCCCACCATAAAGGTAAAATTAAATCCATTTTAGAATTTTTTCCACCTCTTTTAAAGAATGTATGAATTATTGATCAGCTTTTGAAAAAACAAATAAACTTTTCCTCCCGAAAGAACAATGTGCAAATTGGAAAGCAGAACTAAATATATAAATCCCACAATATCTAGTTTAGTCATAAAAGCGAATGATCCACAGTTCCCCAAAAAGATTTAAATAAAAGCTTAGAAATAACCAAAAAAAAATTACTTATCCCTTTTTCCACACGTCGCCCTGATTCGAACTTCTAAAACTGCTTCCTTATTTCCAATTCTGAACTAGTTGCTATTCATTCTTTTGTTCTCTAAATTCTACTCAACTCCACTCGCGCCGTGTCGTGAGAATCGTCTGCGAATCAGTCATTATTCCAGAGATAACGATGCTGTTATTTGTTGCCTGTCATGAACTCTGAAGTGGAAAAAAAAAAATCTATTCTCTCTTATCTGACCGAAGCAGGAATTCCTGTCAGGAAATATATTCAATTTCACACAAACGATGGAATAATGTAAAAAAATAAATAAAAATATAAAACAGGGGAAAATCTTTTGTGTCTATCGAAATATTCGGGACGGACGCTGATAGATTTTCCTGTATGACTTAAAACGAAAATTGTTACTTATTTTGCTTAGCTTTTGTTTTCATGTTCCAATGTTTTGAGTTTCTAAACCCATAAAAATAACTAACCAATTAAGGAAAAATCATAAATTGCTGCTTTTTAAAAACATAGCTGCAAACAATGATTGTAAAATATGATATCAATACCTTGTTATAAAAACTTGTCGCTAAATTTATATCCTCAAATAATTGCTTTTCAAAAAAATATAATAGTCCTTACACAAACCATGCATGGAAGTTTTTTTTCAACAAAATCTCTGCATCAAAATAAAATACTATAATGATAAATTTTTGTTTGTAATATATTCTGTCAGTAATATATAAATATATATATTGTGTTGTTTTATATATAACTTTTACCAACTTTAAAAAAGTTCATCAACACTTTTGGATGTCATTTTTAAAAAAAACATCTGTGTATTGTTGCTTTAGTTGTTCTGATGTTTTAATCCTTCTTTGGATTCTGGCTGTTAAAACAATACTTTTTGTATTATATTATACTAGCTGGTATACCAGTTCATCGCACGGGTGAATTGAAGAATGACACAATACCGATTGAAGGATACAGAAGTTTTTAATGAGTTAATTTTCTGTGAATTGTAAATCAAACAAAAAGAAAGCTTTTTACATATCTCAGATGAACAAAAAAAAAACATATTTGTTAAATTTTAAGTCTGAAGATCTAATAGCTGATAAAAAGAATTTTTTTTGTGTGTGTATGAAGCCCGTAACTCTCTTGTGGGTCGATTTTTGAAAACACCTTCCTAAGCTGAACTCTGCTCAACAAAAATAACACATTGCAACAAATTTTGTATAATTAACACTTAAAGTAGAGTAAATCATTTGTATCTGGATGTGTAATACATTAATAATACTTTTTGTTGTAGTTATTTTATGTTAAAACTGTAATATTCGCAAGCAACGCCGTTCCTTACATTATAATGGCGGTTCAATAGAAGCATAGGGAAATGTTGGTGATAGAGGCAAGTTAGCATCATTTTTGGCAACTACGTCGGTTACTTGGCGATTGATTGAACGGTGCAAAAGTTGATATGCTGTAGCGCCACCTGGTGGGGAGCTGAAACAAAGAGGATAGCACAAAAACCTTTTCCACAAAAAAATACGTATACGTGCCAATTTTCAAAGGGATTGGTTGAACGGGGTGTCGGAGTAAAACGATTTCATATATACAGACATCCATTTTTATATATATAGATACTTCATTACAAATAATAATAATACAATCCAGATGTTTTTTTTAAATTGTATTCGATTTTTTAAATGTTTTCTTATGTGGTATTTTAGAACAGCAGTTGCCCATTGGTGGTTTGAGAAAAATTTTTGATGGTCGACAGAAAAATAGGAACTCTATATTTTAGTGAAAATATAGTTGCAAAAATGACGTGAAACAAATGTATAACGGAACATGGATTATACTTTTTTTTAAAAAAAATTACTTACTACTTTTAGCGAAATTTCTTCTGATTTAAGCGATTTTTTAGCTACCTTTGCGCGTGTAATTAGCGACATTTGAAAATGAGAATTGGCATCCATGGTAAATTGGCGGCATAACACTTCAGTTTGTTGATATTGCTTTAACGGTTTATTTTCGCTTTTCATGATGTACCTTTTCAGTGATATAGAAATGTAAATAAGAACGTAAATAAGTGATAATATATTTGTAGGGGGAAGAGAGATTAGCCCGCTAAATATGAAATCATACATTTAGTAGTCCATGAAGCTCTAAAAGTTGGTGCGGCTGCCGTCTTAGATTAATTGAAACCTATTACTAGAATTGAACGAGAATTATTTCCCAATTAGAATTTTCTATTCTTATATAAATTCGAAAATGAAATTAAAAAAAAACTATTTGCTTACTTTCCGTGTATTATTAATGTTAACCTATTACTAGAATTAAACGAGAATTATTTCCCAATTAGAATTTTCTATTCTTATATGAATTCGAAAATGAAATTAAAAAAAAAACTATTTGCTTACTTTCCGTGTATTATTAATGTAGTTAATCATATACTTTATTTTGAAAGCTATCTTTATGAACAATAGTATTATTGGGGCCTTCTCATACGAGCTGCAATGCTTATATACTTTTTGAAACAAAACATAAATATATTTATAACTAATATATAAAACAAGTTATATAAAAAAAATTAAGTCAATTCCTACTTCGCGGTCAACAAAGAAAAATTTTATTTTAGTTACTTTTTATTAAATAATTACAATTAATATATATGTGTATATACATATGACAGAATCGTAATATTAAGTGGCAAAATAGAAAGCGATTTTCCATTTTTCTCTCTATATATGGTGTTGGACTATGATTTTTGTTTGTTGCTATTTATTTATTAATTAAATTGAATTCCAATAAAATAGTACAGTAAAAAAGAAATCACATTCTCAGAAATTAAGCCATCCCAGGTAGGATTCGTACCCATGACCTTTGGATTAGAAGTCCAACGCACTATCCATTGCGCTACAAGGACACAACGAACGATTTTCCTTACTATATATGCTGTTGGACTACTACTCTTGTCTGTTACTATTTATTCATTTTTTAATTTAATTAATGAATTAATATTTGAAAAAAACTGTATTAACATCAAGCGTCATCCACTACAAGTTCACAAAAATGAATTTGAACTTGATAATAGTAGGAATTGAAAAATACCCTGTCATTTTACTTTTATCTCATTATAATGATGTGTGTGTGATGATAATGCTTTTATAATATAAAATTAAATTGAATCCACGTGCCATAGCTGACATCAAAGTAAGAGTTATCTTCTTCAAATTATTTTATTATTCGTTTTTCAATGAATGTTGCTTTCATTTAAATTTTCAGAAATATGACACTGTATCATCTTTTAATTAAAAGTAAAACGTATCAATAAACGAAAGAGAACTGAAATATTAACAATTTCAGCGTAGAATTTCAGACTACATTCTGCTTAATACAAAAAGATTCCATGAAAAAAAAAATGTGTATTTATTACTAGCAGTTGCCTTATGTCCCTGCAAGAAATGAACATTCGAATCGTCTTCGCTTTTAACAATTTGTTCTATCGAATTTTCTGTATTGATTCACGTGTTCTCTTGAAACAAACAACATTCTTTGTCGTATGCTTTATCAAAAATGGTATGTGTTCTTATTTTCTTCCTTTTTTTTTTGAGAGTTGTCATAGAAAATATCCTGTAAACAAACTAAGCTTTCTTTAGTCTGACAAATTCGAATAAAGATTTCTACAATTGTAACTCATTAATAATGTTAATGTTCGGTATATTTCATAATGTACGGTAACTTTGCATAGAACCGGATATTCAACTATTGTTTTATTAACTCATAGATAATTATTTCCGAATAACTTATTAATGAGTTGAATACTAATTTTATTTTCAGTGGATGTGAAAAAGAAACGAGTCACTTAACCAAGAAGAAAAAATTAAAATTATAGAACATTTGAATCTTTTCATTTGTTTAGTCTGTACTTTAAGGTTATGTAGGCAACTAGAGACCTAAAACGGAGAAAAAAGAACGATCAAAAATTAAAAAAGAATATATATGTTACCGTTAAAGTGTGAAATCCGTTATTTCATAGAATAACTAGGTATTTCTTGAAATAAGTAGACAAGTCAGTTAAAGTACATAAAATTATTGAATTCTACGATTTAACTAGGTATTCTATAGAATAACGATTACTTGATAGTTAAAGTATGAAATACTGCATTTTCGAAAGCTCTTTGAACCGGTTCCAGCTGCTTTAGGAAGGATTTTTCCGATTAGGAACTAGATGGCCGAATAAAACACAATCGTACTCTAGACCTCAGTTCAGTATGTGTCAACGAAAATTAATTTCCATTGAAGAAGTTCCAAATATTGACACAAAGTTTACATCTGTTGCAACAGCTCAAAGTTGCGGCACTGGACAAGGATTTAAAAAGTGCTTGTGTAAAAAAAAATGTGTAATGGTAAGAAGTGGGCTTGTTTCAAAATTAATAAGCAGTCCAATTCAAAGTGTCATCACAGTCTAATAAACAATCTGATCTAATAAACAATGAAAAGTAAAACAAACGTATCTCATAAAATTTAAGTTAATATTCTCTTACACTTTTGTTTAAAAAAGTTTATACAATATTTTTTATGAAGCAATGGTTTTTCTTCACAGCATGTATTTTTGTTGAGAATATTTAAATACAATCTATTTTTGCAACATGTTTTTCTCCCTTTCTGTTTAACTAATGTCAGCAATATGAGTAGTAATAAATTATATAATCTACTTACCCTTATTATTTATCAGTTATTCATCCGCAAAAGAGATAAAATGTATTTTTCGAGAGATTTTAGCTATTTATGATCAATTAATTTATGAAATATCTTTGAAATTGATTATTTTTCACTTTAATGGTCTATCCTTGGTTATTTCATGGAATAAATAGGTAAAGTATGAAATTTTTCATCTTTTACATATATTTTAACTGACTTATCTAGTTATTTCATGAAATACCTAGTTATTCTATGAAATAACTGAATTATACACTTTAACGGGAGCATATATAAAAATTATGTATAACACAAAGCAATAAACGTGCTGTTTTTCTTATTTAAAAAAAAAAAGTCACTTTTTGAATCTTATTCAAGTGAGTGTTTAGTTGAAACAAAAACATGTGTTAATAAAACATGACTAGGTAACGAATTATCGCACCCGTATTGGCGACATTATATAAAATGAAGCACATGGTTGACAATTCAGCAATGCGAAATAGGGTTTGCCAACTTGGCGAGTTATCTTGAACATTGGCATTATTGCGGTAGTACGTAAGTACCCCACCTCCCATCATTGATTATAATCAAAACATAAATTACAATTTAGAAGCAAATGTTATTAAATTCTTTGTCCGTCTTTCTCTTTTTATATGTGTGTGAGTGTGTGTATGTATTTAACCAAGGAATTTTTATCTTAAGCCTAAAAGTTTGATTTTGTATTACACTGGCTATTCTAATTTATCAATTACAGACTTGCTATTTACATGTTTATTGTTTTGCTAAAAAAAAGATTTATACAGGGTTATTCATAATATTCTACAGCGGGGGTGGCGAACCTTTATGGATCAATGTGCCATTTTTTCTAAATATGTGTTTAATGAGGATTAGACGATCCGTCAAATAGTTTTGACGTGTAATCATTGGGAAAATAACAAAACTAAGTACTAACAACACAAAATTCTATTTACTACGAAAAAATACTTTTTGCACAGTATAGTTATAAACGTTATAGTTATACGTGTAATTCAAATGAAATTAACATTAGTGAGACTTCTGTTGTTTCAGATTGTGTGTGGATGACAAATAACTTATATTATGATTGTAAGATGTTACTTTTTATAGAATACATGCTGAATTAGAGTCAACTGCCAAACGGTTTCTAAGCAACTAACTATTTTTGCTGGTGGTTCACTTTTTTTTGACAAGAGGGTTTGTGTGATTTGTTTCAAAATACCGTTTAGCAGACGATGTTCTGCATACCACTATTCTAGAACATAAAACACGCACACCGCTTTGTCACTTTTACTAATCATGACATGTTTCTCGTTCCACCAAATTTGAAATTCTCTGTTACATTTACTATCTTGCACTTTTTGTTCTTTTAGTGAACTAACCATGTTAAATAAAAGTTATAAAGATCGTAAATATAATTCAGATAAAATTTAAAATACTGTTGTATCTACGAAATGTATTGTGCTATGCGTAGACAAACTTTACATCATAAGCAATTGTAGTCTTCGACGCCACAAAGGCAAGACAAACTACAAACAAGTGTGTTCCCCGCCGGCGCCGCCTCGCGACCGATCACTCGCGTTTGTTCGTAATACTTCGTTGTGAACTTTGAAATTTTGAAATAAAATGCAAACCATTTTGATCACTGGCGTGCCAAAAATATTGTGTCGCGTGCAATCAATGGCACGCGTGCCACTGGTTCGCCATCCCTGTTCTACAGGGTTTCGAAGCGTTATGATTTTAAAATCTAAGACTAATACAGCATAACAGAACATTTGAAAGAATTCAGAAACAATTCAAGTTTTATTTACATAATTTACAAGTGTTCGATGTGTGAAACCTTGGTTGTACGGACTACACCAGTGCGATAGTCCGGTTCTGGTCACACTCCTATTCAGCATAATGTTATCAATGTTATTGACAGCACCTGTTTTCCTTTCATACAATTCTGCTACTTCACACTCACACTGCAAGGATGGTACGAAAACTCGGTCTTTGTAAAAGACCAAGTGTTCGGATAACAACAACAACACGTGCTGTCAAAATCGTTGATAGTACCATCTTGAGTAGGAATGTGACAGAAACCAGATTATCGTATTCGTGATGTCGTGTAACCAAGGTTTCAGACAATGAACACTTGTAAAGTATGTAAATAAAGCTTGAATTGTTACTACATTCTTTCAAGTGTTCTGTTTTGCTGTATCCATCTTAGTTTTTTTTTTTTTTACTATATTGATTCGAAACCATGGAGGGAATTACGAATAACCTTGTAGATGAACTTTCAAATAAAAAAAATTCTTCCACTTTATATTCTTCATGAAAAAAACTAAATTAATTCATTCTGATTTTGTAAATAAACTGTCCAATGAGGTTGATTCATGTGACGTCATAGTCACATGATAGTGATAGCCACGTGATTCTAGCCAATCAATTCAAAAACTCATGTGACGTCATAGTCACACGATAAAAACTATCTTGTTTTTCCAACTAATCAGTTCACGCGCTCCGGTGTTGCCAAGTTTTTCTCTTTGCAGAAACTTTCTCTTAAAAAGTATATATGTATACAAAATGCATTTTATTTAAAAGTATAAGCATAAAATACGACTTTTTTTTAATTAAAAAAAATCTTTTTGAAGAAATTTTTTTCCCAAACATTTAAACATCTTTAACCAAATATGAAATTTGAAATTTTATCTGAGTTTTACAAATAGAGCAACTAGTACAATTAGTTTAATGTTTGTTTTGAATTCAACGGAAAACACGTGTTTGTTTTTATCATGTGACTTCGTGAATCAAGCCCGTTACCAAAGAAGAAATTCGTTCAATAATATGTTGCAGGTAATAGATTTTATATAAAATCCGATATATAATATAGGGTATATGATTTAACACTAAAAATCCTTTTAGGCATACAGTTTTCGAATTTCAATTATCAAATTGTTGGAATTCTAAATATTATTTCAGAGTGCATCATTTTGATGTCTTAGTCGTATTTTGAAGGGGAAAAAAATGAACTTTGACAACAATGCAAACCTTCTTAAGTGAATCTGTGCATAACCTTTGAAGATACTTTTGCATGGAAATTTGACACTCAATGACAAATTATGTGCATAATCATAATGCATAACCTAAAATGCGGAATCAGCTTTTAAGATGTGTTCGATTTCCCTCCCTCAGACAATGGATATTCAATAGAACTCCTACACTATTTAGCGAATGAAACCATCCATGGCTAAGATTTCAATCCGGGTATCTTTTTTATTGGTTCACTTTTGATAACCATCTTCCCAGATTCATCGAAATCCTCTTTTATGCGGATTAATGGAGATTTAGAACGTGGGAAATGTTTCTATTTTTAGGCTTAAGATGATCTTTCACTGTCAAGATCGAATAAATGTCAGCCATCTTAACTTTGTTCTCCTTATGGCTGTAAGTAGAACAAAGGTTCCAGTTCGCTTGATTCAGACGTTCTATTTTTTCCAGCACTTTTCTTTGGTTTCATGACAAAAAAATAATGAATTTTGTGGCCCGTACAAATTAAATCGAAAATAGCATTGAAACCGGATCTCTAAGTTACTAATTTTGTCAATGAAGTTTCAGAAGTAAGTAAAGGAATCAATAAGAAATAATCAAAGCACTTTAGAAAAACTAATTGTGACACGATATATATAACCAGGTTATAAAAATAAACCTTGCGTACTAAATGTACGATTTGTGTGTCATGGAGCTGTAGTGATGTCGTGTAATAATTAACGCAATCATTTTGTAAAAACGAAATTGGAGCAAGAATTTTAGAATCTAAATTTTTATTATTTTTAATTCATATTGCACTTTTTGTTAAGTATGCAAGATGAAAATATTTGCGAAATCAACATTTGGATCGCTTTCAATTAAATCAGAATTAAAACTCAAATTATTTGACACCAAATACTTTTTCTAAAATCGTATGCTAGTGTATTGTAAAAAAAATATTATGATTTTTTTTAAAATTCTTTTCTGTTAATTATATTTCTTATAAAAAAGGCTTAATTTTATTTCTATCTTGAAAAATGTTTGGGTAATTTTTTTGCAATCTGGTGTTTGGTGGAAAATCTCTTGTTACTTTAACAACAATTTAAAAGACTTGTACATGAAGCTACTTTTGTTTTTTATTTACAGTTTTAACAATAACAATTCTCGCTTGTTTGAAAAAACAAACATTATACGAAGCTTTTATGAAAATACTGAATTTTTCAAACCTCAATATTATATTACGTATACCAGTAGCGCACACATGAATTTTTCAAGGGGGGGAGGGGTCCGGGGTCGAAAGTTCAACAATCTTGTATCATGCTCCTTTTAATTTTGTCGATTTTCGGGAACAAAACACAGTAAAAAACTAATTATTGAATAAATAATTAGCATTAATTAATAAAATTAATCATTAATAACAAATACTTAGTTAAATTTTACGTACTATATAAGAATTATAATCAATCGTAAAAAAAATCAAGGACTTTGGGGGGGGGCCGGACCCCCAGGTGTGCGCCACTGACGTATACATATTTATAAAGTAAAGAAGTATTCATTTTGTGTTTGTAGTCGCGAGAAATGAAAGCTCAGTATTTTTGTCAAATCATCATTTATTTTGGTAATTTTATGAACAGAACACAGAGAATTCAACATTTCCTCAGCTCAAGTTTCAAGGGATCTCACGGGTGTTAATTTTTTCTCGAGGGGTGAAAGTATAAACAATTTTCAAACAGGCATAATTCTTTTAAATTTAAATTAAATAATTTGAATCTTTTACACATTATTTACAAAGGATTGTGGCTTCAAAAAAGTACAAAAGGTTTGAAATATAATAATTTTAAAAATTACAAGCATATGAAAATATGTAATAAATATCAAATAATTTTTGCGTTGTGAACGATATTTTCTAAACTAGAAGCCTCTGATGTATGAAACTTTACAGAATTATAAAATGTATCATACTCTTTAAACCCTACATCATTTAAGAATAATATATCTTTTGTATTTCAAAATATTTGAAAAATAATGAAATTTTTTTTTTTTTTTATTTTTAAAAAAACATAATTTATTATTTTACTAATATAAAATTACTACAGTGTAATAAGGATACATTTAGCTTTATAAATCATTTTATTGCTAGTAATTAAAGATACTATTTTAGAAAATAGCATGCGCAACGTAAAACTTAATTAACATTTCTTATAGAAATGTTTCTTATTTTCATATATTTTAAATATTTTATACTTTTCTGAAGCCCCATTCCTTTATAAATAATGTTTTAAAGATTCGATTTATTTAATTGTAATTTCAAAGAGTTATATGTATTTGTGAATATTGTTTATATTTTCAGCCCTCTAGAGAAAGTTAACACCCCTGAGACCCCTCAAATAATCGAGAGATTTATCCCTTTCCTACTAGCAATCGCAAAAAAATCAGTAAAAAATTCAAGGTCTAATCCTTTTAACGAGGATTCACGAATATATGTCAAAATTTGGTTTCAATCCTTTAATGCGAAATGAAATGAGACGCGTTTCGAAACAGGGTATTCGGAATTATGATTTAGAGGAAAAAATAAATAAGATTATAAAAATTTGAGTAAATATTATTATACATATTATATATTAATGATTTCTCTGAAAACCTAAAATACTTCATATATATATTGTTAGTTTAATTAGGCATTTTCTGAAAAGTAACATATTTTGGTACTTACGTTTTATCGCAACCGTATGGGCGACATTATATGAAACGAAGCACATGGTTGCTAATTCAGCGCGTACGACACATGCGAACGGGGCTGCCATCTTGGCAAGTTATCTTAAACGTTGGCATTGTTGTTATAGTACGCAAGTAACCATATTTTAACATATTTCATTGATTGTTCAATGCGAAGAGAAATCATTAGAGTACTTACGCTCCACTGTCAGGCATAAAGAGTAAGTCGAAAAACAATGTGTTGTTTTTTATTTGTTTTTAAAGAAACAGTGATTTATCTGTAAATCAATTATGTGTGAGTGCCGCATTTAAAATTGTATGTGTGGAGTTGGAGGCTCGAGTTCTAATGCCACTAAAAAGCCTTGCAGAAAAGTTGTTGCACATCTATCCGCCCAAGGTCAAAGTCCTCTCAGTGAAGTGCTGCGGATGTATGGAAAGGGAGGTACCATCTTATGGGCCGTCTTTATCACTTGACTGCGGTTGAAAATTAGGAGACCCGTTGCCAGTCGCCTTCGTGTTTTTTCTACTGCGATCAAAATTCGAACCAAAATAAAATATTTAAATTCAAAGCAACCTTAACTAGTCGAGTGGAAGAGTCAACGAACATTCTGATCAAAAACAATGATGACTGTACTCGATAAAGTGCAATGGATCCTTAGGTTATTGTTTTGAAATTCACACAGTTCATCATTACCAGTGCGTAGCGTATCTCTAGAGCGATGCTAATGAACCGAAATAGAAGTGGTTTCAAACAAAATCTAGTTTTTCAAACAAGCAGATTCAATTGACTGTAAATACTCACAAAATAAAAAAAATTTTTAAAAAAATGACTTATAACACGAATAATATAAAATCGTTTAAAGCAGCCAAATAATAAAATATGAATGGCAGTGAAAAATACTGAATATTTTAAATTAACGTTATTGGATATGAGATGTGACTATTATATATCTCATGAATCATAAATAATTATTAAACACAAGTAATTTGAGTCGCAATGCAGAAGGAATTGTTGATTATTAAATTAAGAAGTTTCTAAAAGTAAATCAAAAAATATATGCCACATAATGTTTTGAGATAGTAGTCTTATGTCATGAAATGCATGTGTATGTCAAAAATTTTAAATTTTCATCAGAATCTGGAAAAAATTTCAAAAGAAGACTTAAGTATGGGAAATGGTATTTAGAAGGAAAACTAAAAATAGTAATGATAAAACAAAGTTGAAATATGCCTGCTTTTACCAGTAATGAACTTTATTTTTCAAAATTGTTCTTTGCAAAGTTTTCCACGGAACAGTGTTGTGTATGTGTGCCAACTAGTACTACAGATTTTTAGTAATCCCTACGAAAGAGAATTTTAAGCACATTTTCCCTATCCGATGGAGAATTCAAATAGTTAAGGAGAATAATTAATTATATTTCGTTTGGGACTCTCTGGCAATGTAATTCTTGTTCCAATTTATTTTTATTCAATCAATTGCTGTATCGTTTGATTTTATGTTCGTTGTTCAAGTAATTGTTTTATATATTGCGTTATTTGGTTTGGTAACAAAATGATGGAAGAAAAACTTAGAATTGAACAACATGGACCTTGAAATAAGGAAAAATATTACACAACATCTAAGTCACACTAAATATTAAATCATTGAATGCAACCCATGTATTTACAATAGCTAAGAAAAGGTAATTTATTGTGTTAAAAACTTCAGACATTTTCACCAATAATAAACTCAGTTATATTCAAATTCAACGATCCACTATTTTGGCTATAAGAGAATATATATGATTCTGTTTAGTAACAGTATAAAAAAACAAAACCCAATAAAAATTTAGTTTGAAATAATCACCCACAAAGGCTATAATTTTCAAAGTTAACGGGGCCATGAACGGTTACTTCGTGGACAAATGAAGCCATTACGTCCGATTTGAGCTCTCTCACCTCATAAATCTACAGAACTAACAATGGCAGAAGTGTACACACATTCGTACAAAGAACGAACTGGACGTTCCAGTCGCTGCCCAAAAGAGTACTCAGGTCAAGGAAATGGAACGTGATATGCACGTTTATATTCATATGCCTCCCGCCTTCTATTGTGTACCCCTGTCAGAATCATTTTATTATTATTATTATTATTTCCTTGCCTCGCCTACGCAATTGAAATCTCGGATAGGGACTTCACGAAAATTATGCCCCTTTTATATGTCCAAGGAATGGCTTTTGAATATTCTGAATCGTTGTTGGGTGAAGTAAAGGAATTACGACAGTATTCTTCAAAGCTTCTTTTAAGAATGGAATATAGAATATTTTTATAGCATTTGCTGTAGCATGTTTCATTCAAATTCATGATGCAGCATTAAAAAAAATAAAAGAATTGTTTGTGTTGTTATGCTTCACTGTAATACATAGAAGTTCCTTAAGCAGTAAAGAATAAGTAGTTTACTTATATTTAATTACTTAACAGTTTACTTGTACCTTCAACAATGTATTCTATTGTTTAATAAGTTATCCAGCTCTTATTTGTTAAATAAATGCAGTAAAACGAATGCTTTCTTAGGTTACGTATATTGTTTATGTTTCAATAATAAATTTCGTACTGCTCGCTATTACAGTACTTAAAAGTTAACGTTACAGTCCCTTTGTCAATATTGGAATATTTTGATTGCTTTGTTATGTTGGAAAAATCTTCAAAGTTGTATGCTGTTACCCGTTGAATGATTTGCTCTTATTGATGCAACCTTTGCGCTAATCTTTGGTGAAATAAGGATATGTTTTTAGAGAACTTTCACAGTGCTCGCCGTAAAGGTCATTTGACGAACTCCTTTCAATCTACTAAATCTCAAGCAGATTTTTTTAAAAAGCGAAAGCTGCTTGTAGTATAAGTTAACAGCTTTATACTCAAAGCAGCTTTCGTTTTTTTTTTAAAAAAATCTGGTTAGGATTTAGTAGATTGAAAAGAGATCGTCAAATGACCTAAGAGGATAAATAAATGTGACCTAAAATAATAATCTAAAAAGAATAAATTTTTTTTTAGAATTATGTTTCATCCGGTGACGTTGCGATTGGGATATACGTGAGTCATAATCTCCCTCCCCAAAAGGATTGTAGTTTACTAATTTTTCTTACCATTCTTTAATAAAATAAAGATTTGATTTTTTTTTTTAAATCTCCTTTTCAGTAAAAATTAATATTCGAAATTCTGTACTCCACATAAACTCCTATACAGCTTTAAAATAAACAATGAAATTTGAAATTAATTATGAGATTTAAGTTCTCCCCCATCCCCATGAAAAATTGCCACCTACGACCCTGCTTTCACTTAATGGGCTAAATTCATGTGACGTCATAGTCCCATGATAAATATACTCACATGCTTCCTGCCAATCAGCCAATAAATTCATGTGATATTACAATAATACAATAAATGTGGTTACGAGTTACTAGAGAATCAACAACTCATGCGCTTCGCTGTTGCCAACTCATGATTCTAAAGAAAATTTTCTTTTAAGAATTACATATTCGTCAACAATAATAACAACACACATTGGTAAGCAAAATACAATTGACTGAAGAGTACACGTATAATGTAATACATATATTTTTTAATTTTCAAAAATCTTACTATTTGAACATCTATACCGAATTAACAAATTGGAAACTTTATCTCTATTTTATTATTTGAATAAGTATAAGACTATAGTCGGTTTTGAAATCAGTGGAGAACACGTGACTTCACTTGTCACGTGACCATTATGAATGTAACTCATTTGTTTTGGTATATATTTCACATAGTATCATAACAGGTTTTGAATATATTCTCGTTTCTTATCAATTTTTTAGATAACTTTTCCTTTTTTTTATTAAAAAAAAATTAAACTTATGTATGCAAAAAAAAAACTAACTTTTAAATTTCCGTAGAAAAGAATATACATGTATATATCAATTTAATTTGGGTTTTTCCCACCTTGGAAAATTTGTTATATCTTGTTTTTCCTTTATTCTATAAAACTTCAAAAAGTAGCTTGAAAACTCAACAAATTCTACATACAACGATTTTAAAAAGTCAAATTTTAATAAACTAATTCATATTACTCTTCATACATTATACGTACATTTTCCAAAATTCCTTAAATTATGAAGTAAAAATAGAAACTAGTAGAAATGTACTGAGTATGGATTAATTCGCATACAAAAGAATATAGTATACTAAAAAATAATGGTTTCTTCTAGGCTGTTGAAATACAATGATGAATGAATTCAGAGGCATTTTAATGCATTAAGAATCGATATCAAATATTTCGGTCTCTTTGTTCAAAATTGTCTCACTCGTATGGCAAAATTGCGTGACTTGTTTCCGATACGAGTTTAAATGAACATCGTCGCTTAGAATCTCTAGAATTTTATTTTTTCCGATCACGCAAAAATAACAGCAAATTCAACACGCAAGACTAATATATTGATTAAACTGACAGGGCGTCGAAACAAATAAAAAAAAAACCTGGCTTGTGTACGTGACTAAAAATTTCTAAGCCTAATTTGAATGGCTTAATCACTCTTTCTATACGAAATCTGAAAGCTAAGTGAGAATTGGTTACTAATAGTCTCGTTCTCAGTTTTTTTTATAAATGATTTGGACATTATTCCTCTGGGTATTTGAGTCCTTTTTTCACCTGTTGTGTCTCACGTGAACTTCGGACCAAGATTTGACTTGTCAAGCATCGCTAAATAGCTGGAGTTATACGAACCGTTTCGGTCACACCCAACTATAATACTTAATCAGTTTTATTTTTATATCTGTCACCTTTACTTTATGCATGTGTTGAAATATGTATGTTATAATATAAAAACTCAAATTTGTCTTAACAAAGATTAAGTATAACAAGTAATATATAAAAAAACATTTTAAGTCAATTCCTATTCCAATTTTGTTTTTTAGCTGCTTTTTATTAAATAGTTATAATTAATAAAACTATGTATATACATATGACAGAATCATTACATTATATAAGTGGTAGTTAATTTTTATTAATTATCATTAAAGTATCGTATTGTCATCCAAAACAATCGTGTATATAAAATTTCAGTTCAAATAAATGCTTTAAAACGTGAGTAAAAACCTTTTCAAGTTTTGACACACAAGTCGCCAAAAGGGTCGCTAAGTCGTCAAAAATGATGCCAACGTGGCTGTTTTTGTAATTCTTTAAATAATTACTTTTAATCAATTAATTTTTATTAATTATAGTTAAATTATTCTATTGTCATCCAAAGTAATCATGTATATAAAATTTCAGCTCAATTGAGCGCTTTAAAATGTATTTTATTAACGATTGAAAATTCCACCAAGATAAATAAATAAATATAAAGAGATTGTAAGCTAATAGTAGGCATTGAAAAAGATAGGTCGTATAGGGAAGCTGATATATGTTAAATTCATCAAAAATCAGTTCTCTTGTTGAAGTAGCGTGAAGAATAGCATGCCAACTCGTATGTCGACTTCGTCATCTGATTGTGGCTCAAAATTTACGAGGCGTATTAACTGTGAGTTATTGAAGATACTCTTTTTTGAGTGGAATGCATTGGACAGTAGGGGTCTTCAGCCCATGGGCATGGGCCACGAATAATCCGCTGATGGCAATTTCGTGGCCCTTCATTTGAATTAGTGGCAATTTTTTTGAAAAAAATTCCTTGTCTGTTTTTTGTCGCAAGAAAACGCCTTTTTTTTCTGTTATTCTTGATATTTAAAACATTTTACTGATGAGTTTAATATCCATTTGAGATATAATTTTCTGAAAATGACAAATTTTACAAAAATTTCGCAGTATCTTAAATCTGACTATGCATAAAATCTCAGAAATTTTAGGAAAAAAGGTGAACTTTAATCTGTAACAGGTTTGTAAAGTATTTTAATTCGACTTCCATTTAACTTTTCTAAAACCGATATATATATTTTTACAAATCTGTAAACACCATCTTTTCCCTTAAAGTCAGAGTCTTGTAAAACAAACCTCCCCTTTTCAATTCTTACGATTAGCTTACAATCTCTCTATATACTTATATATATATTTGTTTATTTATTTATTTATCTTGGTGAATTTTCGATCGTTCATGAAATGCATTTTAAAGCGCTCAATTGAGCTGAAATTTTATATACATGATTATTTTGGATGACAATACAATAATTTAATTATAATTAATAAAGATTAATTGACTGAAACTAATCATTTAAAGAATTACAGATACAGACACGTTGGCTTCATTTTTAACGACTTGTGTCAAAACTTGAAAAGGTTTTTTTCTCAGGTTTTAAAGCATTTAGTGTTGAACTGAAATTTTATATACACGACTGCTTTGGATGACAAAACGATACTTTAATGATAATGAATAAAAATTAATGACCATTTAATGTTGTGATTCTGCCATATGTATATACATATTTATATTAATTGTAACTATTTAATAAAAAGTAGCTAAAATAAAAATTTTCTTTGTTGATCTAAGTAGGAACTGACTTTGAATTTTTTATTTATATAACTTCTTTTATATATAAATTTCCTGACTACAATATCTTTTTGACAATCTTGCATCGCGCGGATCACTGTGAATTTATTGATGTAGCCAGAGATTCATTGTAAATTTATTAATTTAGCTCTCGAGCGTGAAAGGTTGAAGACACCTTCTGTACAGGATACACTGTGATAAAATAAAGCATATTTATTTTGGGCATATTTTTCTTTTTGAAAGAATTTTGCTAGGGTTTTTCTTTTGATTTTTAAGAAATATTTGATGGTTCTGGTACAGGTTAAATTGAATTAGAATATATTTCTTAAAACAACTGGTATGAATGTGTTAAATAGGTCTTTCCAGCTGATGGTTGGCGTTTCAGAATTTTAATCTATTACAACACTAAAAAGATCTTATAGTTTAATACAAATTTATTAATATTAATTTATCAACTATACTGAATATTTGTGTGTGTGTGTTGGCAGGAGATTAAGTTATAATAAGTTTGATGAGGTTTTTTATAATAGATTTTATGGATTTCAAAAAATAGTTCTGTTATACAACCCCCCCCCCCCCAATGTACAAACTCCTCTATTAAACTCATTTCATACGCATAACTGTGAAAAAAAATTCTTTTATGAATTTGGAATGGAATTCATGCAAATACATGCAAATAAATTCCTCATTAGATGTAAATGTATGAGAAAGTGTGATAACACTATCGGTTTATATTATTTATTTTAATGCAGGTGTACGTATTTTTCAAATATCCATGTTACTTAACAATAATAATTATTGAATTGCTGTATATGTATTAATTTCTTGTAGTCCCTGGTTTTCTCACAGAAAATTGATATTAAATCATCAAAATATTTCTTGACATTAAAAATTGTTTTCTTTTTCAATTAGTACTTGTGACAAATTTTTCTGTAAAATCTTGTTCAAAGAAAAATGCTTTATTTTGTAATCTAAATTCTTGCTGAAATGCACGGAATCATATTACAAATCATGATTTAAAACCAGCAAACTCGTATCGGTTACGTAATTTTTAGTTAAATTGTATAATGTTCGAAAATTAGCTGATATTGTATGAAATATCAATAGAAAAGAAATAGATTTTTGAGGATGCGAAAAGCTTTCTATAAGTTATTTATAAGACAACAAATATATTATCATGTATGTGGAAAATTATTAAATCCTTTGAAAAAAAAAATAGAAACAGTGCATAAGTTGATAAAGCTGCAATTAGATTATTTCTGGTACCCCTCAAGATTTTATAAATATTAAAAATCATAAAAATATACATAAATGGATACACTGTTGAACTGAATATCTGTATTAGCTTTTAAAAAAACATTGTGTCTCAATCACGCTTGCAAAGTGAATATTGGATCCCTGCCAATTATTTATTTTATTGGTCACCTGTTTCTGCAACAGGTAGACAAAACATTTATTTAATAGCATGTTTCTTTTTTTTATTATTATTTTATATTTTAAAATTTATTACGTAGATCGTAAAATGAAGCTACGTAATGATTTTACGGAATTGTGTACTTAATTTTCCTCTATATTTTTTTACTTAAATGCATTCATTCTATTTTTTAAATTATAACTGCCCTAATATTTTATTTCAGTCATAATTTTTTTATTTAACTTTGTTTTTCTTTTTTCTCTATTTTTTTATTTATCTACACACACACACTACATTTTTATATTTTACTTCTCTTAATACTTTTTACTTAACTGTATTTTCTTCACTCTATATTTTTAACTGCACTATATTTTACTTCACTTTTATTTCTTATTTATTTGTATTCACCTTATTTTTTCTTATTATTTGCTATTTATCACCTATTCTGTTTGCTGTTTATCTATATTTTATTGCATTTCACATTTGTTTTTCACTTTCAACTGTATTTTATTTTTTCCTCTATATTTTTTACTCAACTGTACTTTACTCCATTCTGTATTTTTTACTTAACTGTAATAAAATTATTTTCTTACTTGATTATATTTTACTTCAATCCAAATTTCCTACTCGATTATATTCTCGTTCTGCTTTTTTTTTTCCTTCTTTTTCTTTTTTTTTTTTTTTTGTTAATAACCCAATTTTTCTCATTATTTAAACTACCATAAAATCATCCGGCGTATAACTCGCACCTATACTTTCAAGCTGTATTTTTTTTAAATCTTAAGGTATATTTGTCGCATAAGGTGCACTCCTTTTTCTTTTCTTTTTTTTTGTGAAGAAACCTGAAATATACGCAAGCAATATTCTTACTCGTTTTGAGGTCATTTATTCGAAGTATTATTCCATCCAAGCTTTTGAAAAAATAGTATACATCTAGAACTCAACTTTTTTTTCCAGCCGGGTCTCATACATATATCAGATATTTCACGAGGGCCGTAACCCGAGGATTAATGGAAAAAGCATTATAAGACTATGGCTATAATGCTTTACTATTAGACACTTAAAACATGGAAAATTGATTAAAATATTAAAACTCATTTTTGGTTTTAATACTATATACACATATAATTTTTTTTCGGTTTTATGCATTTTTTCCTGAGTTATGGGGTAGTTTCGGTTTCCTTTCATCCATGACCAAGTTCCCAGTTAACATTCTACTGTAATAGAAACATAGTTGCATTGCCGTTTGATAATTTGATTTTTTTCTTTTGACAAAGTCTCTCTCTTATTTTTATTTCAAATATTAATTTATCAAGTGCAGAATGGCAGCAAAGAGGAGTTTTGACTGAATTCCAGATTGAAAAATCATTGTTATTTGTTTATAATTAAAACTCAGTTTTACCCATATAACAGCCCATACTCAGTTCAGTTCACTATTTCGCTGTTTTTTGTTATTACCAAACGTTATAGTTACAAAAGGGGACAAAAATCTTGTTATTCGTACTCTTGCGATATCGACAACAAAATTGGTATATCTAATTGATAGAATTTCTCGCTACATTTTTAATACACTGTTCTTAAATAATTGTATTTTTCAAGGCAATAGAGGCCATGAGTGGGCCACTCAGCAATGCCCGGCGGGCCGCAGGTTGAGTATCGCTGATCTAGAACCATAACTTTTTAAGTTCATAAGGTGTTTCATTTCTTTTAAATAAGCAGTATTTAGATTTTTAAAGAAGTCTAATTTTTTTTCTATGATGATCTCTTTGTTTTTAAAGGTACCATTTTTATACACGGCGTATAACGCGCCCCCGTAAATTTCGATCTTATTTTTTGTGTTAAATGTGAGTGTTATACGACGGATTTTACGATAACTATATGTTCCTTCTTATGAACAGGTACTACAAGTTGACACACACAAGATATGTTAAATAAATACACAAATCATGTGCGTGAATGAATGTTATTTGCTCGCTCCTGAGAATACAAATTGTGAAAGGTTTAAATTTCAACAATGAAAAGCTGCATTTTACCTAATATCTGAGCCCGAAATAAGTAATGATTAAGAGACAGTCAATAAAAAATCAGCTCTTTTTACAATATGAAAGCAATGTTCTTTGTCAGATGGGTTATCTTTGAAATATGTCAGATCCATTCAGAAAAAATTTAATTAATGAATTTCATTTCATCTGTTTTCTTATGACATCTTATAATTAAATACTGTATTTTTATATGTATAAAAGTTTTATATCACATCAATAAATCAATATGAGTGAACCATTTAAAGAATGTTCAAGTCCATTAATCGGATAACTGAACATAATAATTACGATTCCAATTGACACTGAGTGGTGAGCATAAAAGCTATAAAAATCCTTTTCCGCAATGAGGCTTGAAAAACGATTATGGTAATTGTAATGGGAATGTATCAGCTGCTGTTTTTTGATACTGTGCATTACTGTATAATCTAGCGTTGATGCAATTTATAGCATAAAAATATGCACGGTATATTTTTATTGTGATAAAAATGATATCTGAATAGAACTAAATTCGTAATTTTAAAATATTTCGGGATTATCTCTATTAATCTTTTTTCACTATAAAAACAATTCTGAAAAATATTCTAATTTACGAATGATATTTTAAGTAGTATTCTCTGTTTGAATAATATTTTTTCAAATTTTACTTTAAAATGTGATGCATTGCTGTTTTAGATTCAAAAGTCACTTGAATTTAAATATTCACTCCAGCTCCGAACAAAAGTACTTTAATAAATTTTCGACCATGCTTATTATTTTTTATGTATTTATTTTATCTAAAGTGATTGTGACTAGATTCGGAATCGTGATTTTGAAAAGTGTATAAATGAATAAATGTTTGATATTTAGTGTAAGAATATACATGTAAAATTGTTTTAAGACTATTATTATAGTAAAAAATTATTTAAATGCAATTTTTTTGGCAAAAAAAAAAAAAAAAAAAACAAAATTTATTTATTTTTTTGAAACAGTCTCCTTTTAAAAACAGTTATCCTTCCTTAATAAGAATATTTTGCCTATTTATAGCTAAGACTGAGCAAAGACTTTCAAGATATTCAAACTTTTTTCAACCTATTGGCGACATTATATAAAACGAAGCACATGATTGCCAATTCAGCTCATAGGACACATGTGAAATTGGGGTTTCCAACCTGGCGAGTTATCTTGAACGATGGCGATTGTTGCGATAATACGTAAGTACTCAGAGTTACAATCATTCGGAATAATAACCGGTGTTTTTTGTTAAAATTTCTTTGATGTATTAAAATATGAATAAATCCCCTTCTAAATTATATATTTCAAAACTTTTTCTTCAGTCTCTGTAGAGAAGTCTTAACTATGTATAAGCTGAATATTATTATTATACAAACATTTTTCATCAAAGAAAAATGTTATGAAAATATGTCAATTTTTCTCTTCACTTTTTTGGCAAAAAAATTGTACTTAAATAATTTTTTTATTGTACTAATATTTTTAAAACAATTTTATATGTATATCTAATTTAGGTGACACTAAATATAAAAAAAAAAGTTTTCATTGATTCGTTTTTTTAAAATCACGGTTCCGAACGTAGTCACTTTAATTTATTAATTAATTTCTTTATTTTTATTTGTCATTTTCATCAATGATTGGAGCAAAAATCATAACTATTGTTCACACTGGTCTTCCGTTTCTATTGCCTCAGTATTGAATTCGAATATTGCCAAATGGCGTGGATTCGCTTTAAAGCGCTCGAGTTATTAAAACCTGGATGTCACCTAACGATGAATTTATGTAAAAAAACCCAAATTCTCGGAAATCTCTCAATTCAATTTATTTCGATGATTTTGTAATCGCAAAAGTTTATCCTGGGGTTGCATAATGAAGGTTTGTTGAACAGTTAAAATATAATATAATAGACATAAAGCAACCATGATGTAAAAAATTCTTCTACTGTCGAAAAATTTACATCAAATTATGGAAATAAGAGTTGTGATTACATAAAAATGCGATATTTTTTTACTCTTTAAAGAGTTTTTATACGTATTTGAGAATTTAAGGGACGCATCTTTATTTCAAACCGTTTTTTTAAACTAATTACTTGCATGAAAAGAGGAATTGTTGTTCATGTTTTCATAACTTTTTCTACTAATATAACATTTAAATAAGTTAGCTCACCGATTAATGAAACTATCTATATTAATAGTAAAATAATGAGAAAAGCGAGAGAAAAAAGTTTTCCCTTGGTTATTATACCACAAACAAATGTAATTTTCTTTTTACATAAACAGCTAACTAATTAAATAATAAGCTTAAAAAAGGAAAATTTAAATGGCGAATACGATAAATAATATGAGCCTGTTAGTATTAGATTTGAATTATCGATCGATATCACAACTATAAATTTTCCTTCTTAAAATGACTGTTAAAATTTTTTTTATCATTTTTATAATACCAAATATATTGAATAAAAATTTCATTGCAAAAATGATATAGGTCAGAATATATTTATAATTTTCTTGTTCAGTTAATTTTTTAAAAAAAAAATCAAGTATGCATATAAATAAACAAATTTTATAACGTAGACTTTATAATTATTATGTAGACCAGGGGTGTCCAACCTAAATGACCTTGTGGGCCATTTCGGAAAAACGTTGTAATCTCGCGGACCGCCCATAAAAATGTGTACCTTTATATCAAATTTGGAAACAAAAAAATACATATATTGGAGTGAAAATTTAAAACAGAATGAATTATTATTATTGTTTTCATTATTTTTCATGTATACAGACATAGATAATATAATAATATTTATATATAATATAATAATGCAATGATCAAATAATGTTTAAAATATTACAGTTCCCATTTTCTTGAAAATTAAGGTGTGTTCCTTTTGAATTGATCTTTCGTTACTCATTGTTGAAATTTGATTGTGCTGTTATTCGCACAAACGATTAAGTATACATTGCCCTTTATCTTAACCAACCTGAATATTTTTTTTTAAACTTTAAAAAATAGCTGTGACTACGTCTTGCTTTTTGGGCACTCCAAAAGGAAAAGGAGGTGGAGAAATGGAAGTCGCACACACTCAGAATCATTTACCATCCATAGATTAAAGGATATGTATAATGCAATTCGAAATTTATGAAAAGAGTATAATTTATTATAGTAAAATCAAATGTAACTGTTTAATAAAATATGAATGTATTTTAATCTAAAGGACATTTCTTTTATCAAAAAGGATTTATTTTAAAACAAGAACAGGTAACAGGCAAATACATATTGTAGATTTATATATATATATATATATAAATTTCTCCTAAAATAAATTTCGAAATGAAAAAACTTTAAAAACCTGATGTTTAAATTTTTTTAAAAAGAGTCGGCGGGCCACATGCGGGCTGCGTGTTGGACACCCCTGATATAGATGACACAAACAACACACTCTAAAAATTCTCGATTAAAACAAGAAAAACTTACCAAAACGCCCGCTTCTGGATTCAATAGATGAATCGGCAGGTTCCTCCCTTCGGCGAATATGAGATGTCAACATCAATCTCGCCGAACAGTAGATGATTACTCCAGCTAATGGTAGAACCAATACCAAATACTGCCACACGTAATAACTGAGTACTGGACCACTTAGCAGTTGCATACAAATCATGAATCCAACCCTGTAGCCATGGGAGGCATTGCTTCCTTGAGGAACAACCAACAAATCGTCCAGGAACCTGTATGAGTCCGGAGATCGTGTTGTATCATCCCTCGTCACTGCAACCGCATCATATAGAAGCTGAGGTCCAAGCCATGCAAGGCAAGTGACCAAGCTTGCTGCTCTAGCAGATGGTGGAGGCCTCTTGTAGACTTTCACCAACAAGCGATACATAAGTCGCACTGCTAGAAGAGCCAGCAGAACGGCACCAATTTCAGCTGCTACAAAATGCTGCAGAAGACAGTGTCTTCTTGCTCCAAGAAGTAGCCAGTGTCCATTTGCCAAGGTGTAAGCTATGTAAGGAGCCCAACTGCTGAGGTAGAGCACTCCAGCGAGTAGAACTGCCCCAGTAGTTAAAGCATGAATACAAGCCCTGGGTTGCCAAGTCAAACGAAGAAGTCCTCTAATGTTCAGAAGGTAAACAACTGACACCAAGAACAATCGAAGCATACTCGTCGCTACTACCAGGAGCTCCATCGTCATTTAAAAATATTGGAAATTAAATACGATTGTTCGATTCCAGCTTGGTTTGAAAATAGTTATCTAGAATAACTTTTAAAAAATGAAATGAAATATCTTTTGGTTGAACTGTGAAAGATATTGTTTTCAAATGCTTCTTCTTTTCATTCGAACGTTCTAAAGGCGAGAATTATTAGGAACTGAATGAAGGAAATGTGATTTATTGAAGTTTGTACTCGAATATTGGAATGGCTTTACATCAGTGCCGAGGCAGAGAATAGTTTAATTTTTTTTTTCAAAGCAGTTTTAAGTTTCGGTAGAAATTCAGGCGGACTTTGACAACCGAGAAACGCCGCTTCACGCTCAAAACATTCGATGTTGCTTCTTGCCGCGCGCACGTTCGAACTGATAACTCTACTGCGGTCACTAAGCGAGTGGTGTGAGGAGCGAGCAGAGACGGAACTGCATTTGGCCTTGCTCTCGTAAAAGCTGCGGGCGTGTGATGTATGCAGAGAGCGGATCGGTGGAAAAGCACCTGAGCGTATCGACGAAAATAAAACAAAGAACAGAATAAAAAAAAGGCGGGAAGAAAGAATAAAGAACGAATCGGTGAATCGCGGTCGACGAACCTGAAAAAGTGGTCGAATATGGCCCCGTGGCCCATCGCCTGAGGCCCCGGGGACCGCCCCCCCCCCCCCCCCAGAGTCAAACACTTCGCGGTTCTTCTTATTAGTTTCTTCTTTCTTTTCTTTATAGTTTTGTTTATTTGTTGCGCTCTTCTTCACCGGCGATAAAACGGCAGCAATGGAACTGATCGGGAATGGATAGCGGCACGCAGGATGTTATTTCGTACTTCCGCATTTAAAGGGTTGACTTACTTCAAGGCGGTTGAGTTGATTATTTTATTATTCAAATAATAATAACAATAATAATAATAAAATGTATTGGTTATGGAAGCGATGGTCGTGAAAAAGTAGAATATTTTCATGCATTATTTAAATCATCGCTGATCTCATTTTAGCCATTTGTTGGAATTGGTGTTTTTTGTTCATTAATGGTAGGCCTGATTTTTTCCAACTTTCTTTTGATTGTTTTGTGTGCCACTTTTCTAGGAGGGATTGGGTTGAAGAATGTAATTTCTGGAAGATTTTAAAAACAAAATTATCCCAGTTTGTAGGAAATCATATAAATTAGGAAATGCGGAAACTGAATTGCCTGAATTGTTCAACTTCATTGAATTCGTTGTTAGTGGCTTGCGGGTTTGGGAAAAAAATGGTAGAAATATTTTCACAGCATTTATTTTTTTCAATGCTTAGAAAACGTTTGAGTGCACTTTAATTAAAATATTATTATTCCAGCCTAATTTTCAAATCGTACATACGACATTTTATGTTTAAATCAAGCTGATTTCTCATTTCATTTATAAATAGAATTCTTTTAAATCATCCAAATAGAGATTTAATTTTATTAATTTCATAATTTGTTTTATTCTAGATATTATATGTTATTTCTTTACTGTGTGTACAGTTCATTATCTTCTTTAATAAATGACCTCTTTTTTTTGGAAAAAATTGTTTTAAAACAAGGATTTTGTATTTTATACGTAAAATAATATTTCTAGAAGTGTTTTAGAGTGATTAAGAAAGAAATTTCTGTCTAAAAATATCTTTTATCATGTCACATAACTGGCTAATTTATTTTTTTAAATATTGCTCTATGATTTATTGTTGTCATTTATTTGAAAAAAAAAATACAAAACGTAAATACTAATTTCAAAAACTAAAGTCTGAAACAATATATATCTTGGTGCATTTTTTTAAACTTTTTTAAATTCGATTTAGGATTCTTTTTATCTGTAGCTCTTGAAATAAATCTCGAACTCTTTTAAATTTTATATTTAATGAAACTTTTCTTTCTTTTTTAGGAGCAAACAACGATAAAAGAATTTTTATCACATCTATTTTAAGAATTTCGTATTTTTTTAACTTTATTCCACAAAGTCCATTTTTTATTTTAAATCGTCTGTTGCTCTAGGACTATTCCATAATATGAAAGAGAGAAATTGCTTTGAATCGATTAATCGTTCCATTAAAAAAATAGCTTAAACCAATAAAATTCTCTATTCTTGAATAATTATTCGTATTTGCTAGATGTAATTTTTTTTTTTAATTTTAAAATTAATTTTTTAAAAAAAAAAAATATGGAACAATTTATTTAATTAAAAAATGAAAATTTTGCATTTTTTTTTTAAATATTAAAATATTATACTCTATCCCCTTCGTACAGAGATTTTATTTTATCAAAAATAGTAAAATACAAATAGTTTATTTTCCAATCTTTTTCATTTTATTTAATTCACCATAATTGCATTTGTTTTTATTAATATTTCTGAAACATATTATTTAAACTACTGCGAATAACTTTCGATCATGAAAGCAAAAGGTAGATCTATTAATCTAGACGAATTCTAGTCAAAGTTTTACCATATTTTTATAGATAGATCAGATATAAATCCTTTTTTAGTCTTTAAAAAAAAATATAATTTAGTTCAGATTTATTTAAATTTTTGTACGTATGAATATGAAAAATTATATGAATATATACTTTACCTTATAAATGAAAAAATTAAAGATCGCATTAGTGTTTACTGTTTTCTACAACTAAATATTAAAAGTTTTGATGACATGGACGTATTTCTATTGACACTTTTAATTATATTTAAAGTAAAAACATACTTGTTCCAATCTATTTCAAAAGTAAAATAAATTTCAAAATCGTACATAAAATGTACTTACTAAAAAGTTCTAATTAGGCCTAGTAATTTTAAATTAATTTTATTCTGTTTTTATTTGCCATTTCTTATACTTTTTTATATGTATTATAATTTTTTCGCATAGATTTGATTTCTTTTTCTTTTAGAAATATATTTATCAAACATATGGCCATTTTTAAAGAATGAACATCATAAACTCGTTTCCTGCCGGCCCCCCCTAAAAAAGAGAAGGCTTTTGAAGCATAAAAGTCCCTTTTTAAAAAATGTATTGGATATCAACTGCATTGTTTTACTCTTATTAATGTCTTTTTCTTTTGAATCTTCTAATCTTTATATTTAAATATTTATACATTCAACGAAATAAGAAAAAAATACGCATCTAGTACGTAATTTTAATTTATGAAAATAATAATATCTTTGAGAAAAAGAGAAGGATTTATTCTATTCAATTTTTGTAAAAGTGGAATTTTTTAATTTCAATTTACTTTTTTTGAATTTTCCCCCGTGGGATATAAAATGGAAGGGCGTAGATTTCAAATATGTTGCTGCACTATAAGTCAAACCACCTCATGTGGTGTATTGGTGTGGTAAAATGTTGAAAAAAATAAAGCATAAACGTTTTTTTTTCTTCAAAATATATGAGCTCATTTTGACAGACGAATGAGTTAAAATTACCTGGTATATGAGTGTCGCCTTAAATCCAAGACATGAGGTAACGCAAAATTAATTTTAGAGGAAAAACTAAACGAATGTCCTCTGGTAGGTGACATTAAAGAATTCCTATTGTTCCGAAAATGATCATTTTAAACTTCTGATGTCAAGTTCTCGGTTTTTTATTTTTCTCTCGCTCCGTTAATGAGTAAAATTACACCTTCTGCAGCTTAGCCGTGCTAATTTTATGGTTTCTAGTAGAACATAAAAGAATTGCGTTATCTATTTTAAATTACAATGGAGAGTGTTATTTTTTTTCAAATACGATATAACAATTTTTTTTCCTTTGCGTGGCGTAGTCTTCCATTAATTTGAGGTCAATTAGAATAATTATTTTTCTGTTTTAAAATACTTCAGATCTAAATTTTCGGAGTTATTAATGTTATGTTAAAAATGTGAAAAATTAAGATCAAGTGTTTTCAGTCAGTGATTTAGGAACTGACTTCTCCCGATGGCATAGGGCCGTGGTAGCCTTGTGGATAAGGTCACAAACTCCTGGTCGACATGTCATGATGTTGAGCTCTAGTGCCACTGAAGACCATCCGTGTGCATACATGGCTCAAATTTCTTCCGTTTGGTGTGGTGTGGTAATTTTGAGTGGGAAGTGCAAGTTTAGGTGTCCTCCTCTTCACTAGACTGCGGTTCAAAATTTCGAGATCCATCACCAAAAGCTCTTATTCTTAAAATACGGCTTTAACAAACACTCTCATTCCCTTAACGCTATATATAACAAATACTCCAATATTAACCTCTTAACTGCCGATTAAAAGTTATGCGATTCGCTCCCCAGTGCCATCGTTTTTCACATAGACGTGCGTATACGGTGTATTGTGTGGCGAAAAGGCACAAATAAGCAAATTTTTCCCTGAAAAAGTAAATTCTTTCCAAGCACTGTCAAAATCATTTATTGTATTCCAAACCCTTTGGAATAGTTTTACTGTTAGCAGCACAAAAAAAAAGAATCGTATTTCGGAAAAACGTATATATACGTCCAGGACACTCAACTCAGCGTTTGAGTGAAACGGGTGGCAGGTAAGGGGTTAATTTTATTTTTAGATTCCCTATCGGAGAAATAGTAGTATATTTTAATATACAATACTATATATCATATTTTTATGTTAGTGAATATCTTTTCATAAAACGCTATGCTTCATATTTCGTTATCAGTACTGTAGCTTAATACGTTAAAGAAAAAATTTGGGCACGTATAAAATACTTTTTACCTTTAAAGCCATAGTATGATAAACTATTTTTTTTATATTGTAGCCATAAAAATTTATATTAACATTGATTCTTATTTTTTTTTTTTATTTATGAGATTGGTTTGTGTCCCTGGGAGTTGTATTAAAAACAAGATAACGGAAAAAAACACTTGGAAAAAGAATTATGTAACTTTCATAAAAGAAACTTTAGATGTAAGCAATCGAAAATACTTCCTTAAAGCTTTATTTTAACAATCTTTCATCTTGTAAAAGCCTTGCCTTTTATTTGTTGTTTTATAAAAAAATCACACTCATAAACATTTTTTCGGCAAATTTTTAACTAAATTAAAAAAAATTTTATCGACAAAAAAACCCCCACCCCCATGATATTATGAACCACACATATTTCACTATTTTTCTACATAGTTGTCACCAACACTGGGACATTTATCAATCAGCTTGAAGAAACCACTCTGATAAAACCCGGTGCACTGTGATGCAAGGAATTATCGCACACGCTTCTCAACCTCAGCATTTCATACGTCCCGAGATTGCGACTTTCAAAACCGGAAACAGGTAAAAGTACAATGGGGTAATGTTGTTTTCATCTCTGGATGTTGAAGAATAGCCATTTCGACTTTTATCTTTCACAGTCTGCCTTCCTTTTCTGAACAGGCAACACCAGTGACCAACCATTTGATGAGACTTGACCTTTTCATCATACAAGGTCTGCAAGCGTCCGTGGATGACGGATGTACTAGTCCCATCCTGCCTATTCATACCTGATAACAGTGCATACTTGTACTTACGGATATGTTTACAGCACTCGTTTTTCTGCCATCATGATTTGTACCTGAATTACCTTGGGCACGCCGGTCTGCTGCTGGTCTCTCTTCTTCGACGCTCTGTGCATGCGTCATTCCTTCTACGCTGACACTCCTTCCGTCGTTGAAGCAGCAACGGATCTAGTTTCTTATGGCCATTGTCTTTTTTTTTTCACTTGGTGTTCTATCTTCTCTTTAAAAAAAAATGACGAAATTTACTTTTGGAACGTCCCTTGAGGCCACAAAAAAAAATGCTACCATGTACAAAAAAAAATTTAAAATATTGCTGAATTAAATTAAATCAGAATGCAGTTGATAAAACACAAATCAATTTTTCTTACTTTTATTCAGAATAAATTGTATCACTTCGTTAGGAAAAGCTTTATAGGTCTGCAACACTATAATAAAATACGATATCCAAACGATTATTTTAACAAAAATCTTAAAAGTAAGAATAAGAATTCTATATTTAAAATAATTTTAGATTAAAAACGCATGGAAAATTTACAATAAAGGAAATTACGTTGTTTAAAATCATTAGTATTTTTCTGTAATTATTTGATTTGATTCGAGAAAACATTCCATATCTTTAGAAGCATGTCTGTAAAGTTTACTCTTGTTCAGTACGTTCTTCAAATCATTCTCTAGTGGAATTTGAAAAATTCTTTTATAGTACTTAGGATGGTATCCCATGAGACTAAATACCTCATAAGCAAACAGATCTCAGACAGACTTATTACCTTCACTGATTTCGAAAATAACTCTTCTAAAATATTTTTAAAAAAGCGACAAATTCACAACGCACAACAAAGATCTTTTTTGAAAAAAAACACACACACACACAAGTTCTAAGCCACATCGAATGTGACGAAATTTGAACAGCTGATATAATGCTTGATTTATTACTGCCATAAAAACTGAACTTCTTTCAATATTTATAGATTTAGTCATTTTCCTATATTTTACTCGTTCTATATTGTTAGGTTTACCTTAGAATCTGATCATTTTTACAGCAGTTGTTCAATGAACGTGGTATTTGAACAGTAACCACGAAAGCTAAAAGTTCATGTTCTCCTTCGGTTAAAGTTGAGTTTTATAATTACATACCGCCAGATGATGGGTATTGCATTATAAGATTCTACAAGTTTATATGAAAGGTACACAAAAGAATGATATTGACGATGTCGTGCCTGTTTGTCCAGCATTGAATATAGAAAGTTCGAACGGTTGAAAAAAATAATCAACAGAACATTCTTCAACTGTAAAGCAATAGTTTGACCCTATAAATACGTTCCATTTTACTTGTTTGCTTAACTATTTCTTACAAGTACAACGTATCAATAGCATTTGTATTAAGGGATGACGCCGTGGAGTGAATTTTTACGTGATCTTCATATATGTCGAGCGTCTTCCATGTTTAGAAGAACGTGCTTTCATTCTAAAATACATCGCAGAAAGTGACGATAAAAGTTTTCTAACATTCTACAGCAAACACCGGAAAGGCCGAAACTTGATTTCATAGTAAACAAATAAAATTTCAAGATTTTTGGAAATAAATAAAAAATTAATAATACTATTATTACCGGTTGATTCAAAATTAATGTGACCAATTTTAAAAGCATATAACATTGAATGGTAAATTTTTATCGCTTTGCTGACAGTTATATTTTAAAAATGAAACATTTAAATTAGCTATCTAACTATTTTTATTAGTGTGAGTAAATTACGGCTTCGAAAATAGATCTTAAAATCTGAAACGAAATTTTGCAGCTTTTGAAAGATGTTTGCTTAAATTCTGTTATAAATAAAACATTTAAAAATCAAAAAAGACATTTTGCTAGAGAATTACTATCTAAACTTCAAAAATAAATAAAATTTGGCAGACAATCAAAAGCTGCTGAGAAAAAAATAATTGAAAGAAGTCCTTGCGGAAAAAGAAAAAAAAAAGGAACTGAAAAGACTTACCATTGTAGAAAGTCCTCTGCTTCAAAAACATTAGCAAGGAAACTATAGGTATCGCAATCAGCAATTTGTTGTCAGATAAAGAAATTTGGCAATAAAAAAGTGAATAAATCAGTCTGTCTTCAAATGTCTCTTAAGACAGTAGAAAAATAAAGAAAACTTTCTTTACCTCTATATTTAATGTTACGCAAAGGTAGATACAAAGCATGGATAACTTAGGATGAAAAACTGTTTTATCTGTCAATCACAACTCGCAAAACGAAGGAACAATATATTTCACGCAAAAAATGCCACAAAGACGCAACTGTTTTGCAAAAAGCAAGTTGGCCGTCAGATGGTATAGTATGGATGGAAATGTCTTCTCAAGGCTTAACAAAACCAATTTTTGTAGAACCAAAGACTAAAACTGATGCTGAATATTATCAGAATAAAGGTTTGAAACACTCGATCAAAAAAGGTAAACGTCTTTATCCTCAAGGAAACCGCTTTTCTTCAAGATTCTGCACCAAATCATACTGCAAAATCAACTATAAAATGGCTGAAAGATCAAAAAATTATTTTTCTGCCTCCTGAGAAATGACTAATACCATCCCTTGACTGTGTTCCTTGTGATTACTTTTTATGGGGATACTTAAAAAAAAGCAAATAAACAGACGTTAAGTAAGAACACACCAATAGCTTTAAAATGCAATCAAAAAGGAAGGAAAAATACCCCAAAAATAGTCAAAAAGCCCTTTTGACTTGACCGAAACGTTTACGCAATGTGTGCTATGTTAACCCTTTATCTACCACATTATGATTTACTGCAAATTTTTTCATGCAATATTTTTTTTTGAATCACTACATTGAAAATTAAGAGATGTACATAAATAAAATACTCAACTTTGGGAAATTTAATCCATTAGAGCTAATTAATTAAACTGGTTCTTTAAAGTACCGTCAGTCTACAAATGTCTGAAATATTCTCATAATACGAAAAGACCGAATGACATTTTTAAAGCACTTTTAACTCTTAAAAAGGCTAAATAACCAGAGATCACTAATATTTTACAGCACAAAATACTTATGTTTAAAAAATCATTAAATTTTTAAAATTTATTTACTTTTTTTACACATAAAAACAGCTTTTACACTCAAAATTAATTTGATGATTTTCAAAAAGAAACAGATTTTTTTCCATTAATACACAAAAATCCATTACACGTTGTGCATTTTGAGTTCGGTTTGGATTGAATGTTTTTTAAAGTACTGTATCCTCTGGTTGGAAATGCAGTATTTTCTTAACATGAACTACTACACCTTGAGTCTTGTTCAGTCTCTTGATCGTCATCTTAAGGATCTAACAAAAATTCTTACAGATTATTTGCTAGAACTTCTTCATCCGAAAAATCATCTGTTAGTACATCGCTGATTTCAGGTGGTATATTCTGTAACAAATCCAAAGCCTCTCTTGAAGAATAAGCTTCTTTTTTTTCCAGATTTTCGAAAAAAAAAGGAATTAATAGTTATAGCACTTTGAAAAACTCCAATTACCGTTAAATCTTAGTAACACATAAAGAAATTAAAATGTTGTTAATTTTTGAAATAAGAATAGATATTTCATCTAATTGTGTGGCAAAACAAGCTCAGATTCAAAGTTCAAAATTGTTTGAAAACTTTAAAATAAATCAATAAAAAAAGCAAAATAAATAAGTTAAGCAAAAAGAAATGCTAAAAAAGGCATAACTCTATTGCACTGTAGTGATGCAGCTTCAACACAACAAAAAGCAACACGGACGAAAAAAAAGTTCTTGCTCCAGCACCCAGTGTGCTGTCGGTACTTATAAGTACCACAAAGTTATTCAACTGTAAAATTAATTACATACACTGTTTACTTAAAATAAATAGTCAAATTGTTTGCTAAGGTCTTCAGTTACATATAAAAAAATAAGACACTTACCTTTTAACATTAACTACTTTTTCTGAACAAAAATAACAATCTTCGCAATCCAATCAAAATGTCAGCTGAAAACGCAACTTTTGCTATAAAACTATTCGCTTTTCCTTCTAAAATATTCATCATAGAATCTGTGCTGCCATATATCTTGGAAGAGTGGATTTCAAAGAATATTCCTGCTAAGTATCATCCGAGTATTCGTAAAAATGATTATTCTACATAATTTTAAATAAGTACTGTCGGTAGATAAAGGGTTAATGCAGCGTTTCTCAAACTGTGAAGCGCGAGTCTATTGAAAAGTCGAAAACAGAAGATTACTTAAAAAAATTAATTTACTGAAAGTAAACAAACAAAATACATTCTGACATAATAAAAAATAAAATACACATTTACACTGATGTATTACACTTATAAATGTATCAGTGCTTATACAATGTATTTTATAACAAATTTAACAATACTAAGTTATGAATAAGTTTAATAATTACCAGTGACCCATGGGATTGTCATATATAAAATTATATACACAAAGTAACACTTATCTTGATAATTTGTACGGTTTATAATAAAAAACCCCCTTTAACTGCCAAATTTTACGCTATTAGCTTCCCAAACCAATGTTTTCCCCCGTAGGCGTGCGATAAAATATATTGGGGGAATAAAAAACAAAAAATCTGAAATAAGTAAATCCTTCGCAAACATTGCCAAGGTCCTTGTAGCCCAAGATTGGGAAAATTTTATGAATAACTTTCAGAATCAAGATCGTATTTTTTGGAAAAACGATATTTGTCGGGTTTAAAGCTTTGGGTGAGTGAGAAAGTAGGTGGGGGCACTTTAGAGGGTTTAAATCGTATCGTGTTTTAGCATCAAAGTTTTGTATTATTAATTCAAAATTTTTATTTATGGGGGGGGTGCGATGAAAAAATTTTTAATTGAAAATTGGGTCCGAATTTGAAAAAGAGAAGACTGGGTTAATGGTGGAAACCACATTGAAAAAATTTTACGTAAATGCAATTATAAAAATTTGGGGGCTCTGAAAGGTACCTATTTTGAATCAACCGGGAAAGGGAAATTCATTACGATTTTATTACGTTATTTTGTATCATTTTCTTATGTTCAAAATAGTTATGTTTTTTTTTTGGAAAGGGCCCTTATTTTCCAAAGCGGAAAATATGATGTCAGAGGAACTTCATTTATCAGTTTTACTTTATAAACTTGTTGCGCAGTACCTCCTCCTGGTGTTGTCCCCGGGGAATCCAAAAGCGTCAAGGGCGAAGAAGGCATTGAAAAGCAAGGAATTTCTACGGAAATCTCTGCTAAAATTCGTACACATTCATTTTAAAATTAATCAGAAAGAATCCAGAGGGATTCTACAAAGATATATGCTATCTATACTTAACGTTCTTATTTTTATGAAAATAAAACATTAATTTATTATACTTGTGGGAATATTTCAAAAAAGATAAAAATAATTGTCAGAGCAATTTTAATTTTTAACCACTTAACAGTTTCTTTTTATTATGTCAAAAAATGAGCACATTTTTTGTAAACATTTTTAAGATGAAATCAATTATATAAACTCAAATCAGTATTCAGAAATGCTATAAATGAATTGAATTTAAAGAATTATGCTAATTTTTATCTTCATTAAAAACATATTTTTCCTAAAAGTTGGCTTTTTTCCGAAGAAATAAGCGAACTCAAAAGAACACGTTACAAAAATGTATATTAGATTTAAAAAGATAATATTGTACTTGCAGTTAATTATTCTCTTAAAATTCTGTTTTTGTGTGGTTAATTTTAAAACAGGCAGACAAGCATAGTCCAACATCGCAATTAAGACAAAAATATCGTGTTTCTTTTTTCACCCGTTTTCCAAAATCGTTTCTTTTCGATCAACACGCGCAAAACATTGTTTTATTGGTCTCAATTTTTTTGTCGTTGGGAGGAATCACTTCTAAAAAGTTTCTTTCTATTAATCGTAAGAGACTGAGGAAAATTCCTGGTTGTCCTTTTTTCTCATTTACCACCCCATGTCTTACACAATAAGGCGATCTATAATATCAAGCCTGCAATTCAAATAAGATAATTTTCCTCCCAGTTTCTGATACAAAAGGAAAGCATTTCACAATGATGTCTCTAAAAGATGGAAGAATATTTTTCCTATTATTTCTTGCCTCTATTTTTTTTGTGATTGGGTAATCTGTGAGACACTTATACTTTCTATCTACACCACAAGAGAAGTGCGATAACAAACTTTGATTACTTCCAGAATCATTGATATAAATTTCAGACTCACTATCTGAGTCAATATCAGAATTATTTTCTGTTATGAACCTCTCATAATCACTCATTTGTTTTCTATTTTAAGCTCCAAATTTAAAAGAAATAGTATTGGTAGCTTGCAGTACACCAGTGCTTCTCAAACTTTCAATATTTGCGACCCAATATTCAATCATAATTTCCATCGCGCCTTCCCTCCCTTCCATACAATAACAATGTATAGAATTCCATAATACTATACTTTGCCGCTAATGCTGCTACTGGTGAATATAAACGTCTTGCTCAGTCAAGGCATTAATTTTCCCGAACGTATATATACGTCTTTCCGAAGTACGATCTTTCTTGTGTATTGCTTTCCATAAAATTATTCCAAAAGCTTTGGAATGGAACAAAAGGACCTGTTTACTTCAGAGGATTTACTCATTTATTCCTTTTCTACCCCTTCCCCCCAATATATGGCTTACGTGGAAGGTTGCATTGGTAGAGCGAATAGCGTACAATTTTATCCACAGTTAAAGGATTAACCATAAACTGTACAAATTATCAAGATAAGTGTTAATTTTTTTGTATGCATATAATTTTATGCATGACAAGCCCATGGGGTCACTGGTAATTATTAACCCTTAACTTCGCACTGTTGCATTTCTGCAACATATGAATTATTTTAATTTAACAGACTCAATATTTTTTTAATTACTTACAAATCACTTATCTGAGAAAAAAAAAGATTACTGCAACGAAATGCATGCTAATTTTGTCACTAGAAGTACATTTTTTCCAGAAATCACAACAATTATAAAAATCTCTGATGCCCCAAGAACTGTGTGTTTTTGCTATAAAAAGAATCCATTATATTTTATGCTTCCTCTTGTTTATTGACGAAATAAATTACCAGGTAAGAACTTTAAACATTTTATCATGAATATAAATGAATCATATAAAAAAAAGTTTTGTTATTTACAGCACTACTGCGCAATATTGGACTTCTGCAACAAACAAAAAAATGACTGAAATTCAATTTAAACTGCTTAATTTTTTTCTTTATATTTTTTCCTTTTATTATTACTTGAGAACTAGCTGACATAATTTTTTCATGGAAATTTAAAAAATTGCGAAGTTAAGGGTTAAACTTGTTCTTAACTTAGTATTGTTAAATTAATTATAAAATACATTGTGCGGTACTGGTACATTTATAAATGTATTATATCAGTGTATAAAGTGTATTTTTTTTATTCTGTCAGAATGTATTTTGTTTGTTTACTTTCAGTGAATTAATAATTTTTTTAAAATAATCTTTTGTTTTCGACTTTTTAATATGCTCGAGTCCCCCTTGCAGAGTTATCACGCCCCCTAGGGGGGCGCACCCCACAGTTTGAGAAACGCTGCTGTACACCGATCTAGTAAAAAGGAAATTCTCGCCATGTCTAGTCTAAGAGAATGGAGTAAAGCCTAACCTTGAAACTGGTTTAGACATTTTTTTGTAACCCTAACTCAGTGCTTCTCAAACTTTCAATATTGGCGACCTAATATTCAATCATAATTTTCCTCGTACCCCCTCCGTACAATAACAATGTATTGAATTCAATAATACTATACTTTGACGCTAAACCTACAATGCGACTTTAAAATCTTAAGTGCCACCGGAGTATATAAACATCTCACTCAGCGAGTGAATTAATTGCCACGGACGTATATATACGTCTTTCCAAAGTACAATCTTTTGCAAAGGATTTACTAATTTCAGACAATTTGCTTATTTATTCCTTTACAACCCTTCCCCCATACACCACATACGCTCGCCTACTTGTTAAATGGTGGCATTGGGGAGCGAATCGCCTAATTTTTAATCGACATTTAAGGGATCAATTATAAACCGTACAAATTATCAAGATAAGTGTTAATTTTTTGCATATAATTTTATATATGACAAGCCCATGGGGTCACTGGTAATTATTAAATTTGTTCTTAGTATTGTTAAATTAATTATAAAATACAGTGTACAGTACTGATGTATTTATAAGTGTAAATTTGTACTTAATTTTTATTGAGTCAGAATGTATTTTGTTCAGTAAATTAATAATTTTTTTAATTATCCTTTGTTTTTGACTTTTCAATATGCTCGCGCCCCCCTCGTAGGGTTATCACGCCCCTAGGGGAGCACGCCCTACAGTTTGAGAACACTGCCCTAACTTTATTCGACTATTAGAGAGATCTATTAGAAACATTGCTTTGTTGATCTAAGTGGGAATTGACTTAAATTTTTTTTTTCATATTACTCATTCAACTCCAGCTCCTTTTTTGCCTTTATAAAAATTAAAAAGTAAAATATGCTGAAAACACTATTTTTGCACTCCATGTTAAAATTGAGCTTTAACTAATAGTTGTAAACAAAATTAAATGGAATCCGTTACTATAGTAACTTAGAAGTGTCCACTACAAAATCTGAAAAGAAAGGAAATATAATATTCACAGGATGACAAAACAAATATAATACTAGAAAATAGTGCAAACCGAAATTACTTTTTTGTACCAAAACCTTATATATATATACTACAATTCGGTGTCACTTAATTTCAGCCAAATGTTTTGTTATATTTTAGGTGCCATAGAAATACAATTAAGAGTATTTAAACTTTTTTCAATTCCTACTATTAGCTCACAATCTCTATATATTTATTGATTGATTTGTTTGTTTATTTATTTATCTTGGTAGAGTTTCCAATCGTTAATAAAATACATTTTAAAGCGCTCAATTGAACTGAAATTTTATAAACATGATTATTTTGGATGACAATACAGTAATTTAATTATAATTAATAAAAATAAATTG
Source organism: Trichonephila inaurata madagascariensis (assembly GCA_019973955.1). Classification (NCBI taxonomy): domain Eukaryota; kingdom Metazoa; phylum Arthropoda; class Arachnida; order Araneae; family Nephilidae; genus Trichonephila; species Trichonephila inaurata. The sequence goes on along the minus strand of BMAV01003903.1, from coordinate 164,320 downwards.
ATTAAAACTAATTACTTAAATAATTACAAATACAGCCACGTTGGCATAATTTTTGGGGACTTGTGTCAAAACTTGAAAAGGTTTTTTCTCACATTTTAAAAGGCTCATTTGAGCTGAAATTTTATATACACGAGTGTTTTGGATGACAATACGATACTTTAATGATAATTCATAAAAATTATTTACCACTTAATGTTATGATTCTGTCCTTTGTATATACATATTTATATTAGTTGTAACTATTTAATAAAAAGTAGCTATAAAATAAAATTTTTCTTTGTTGATCTAAGTAGGAATTGACTTAAAAATTTTTTATATATATAACTTGTTCAGGTAATGGTAATGTCATGCTTCGGTATAACTCTGCTTTTTGGTTAATTGTTTTTGAAAAATTTCAAAAAGAGGTAAGAAAAAAAATTAAACAAGGTTAACCGTTACACATTGTACATTAAATATCAATTCACAATTGAAACAAATTACAGAGAATCGAATATAAAATTACTACACTGCATCGTTACTGACACATTGTATTGATTGCACGAAACTATGTTGGAAATTTCTATAATAACATTTGGTGAACAAAAAATTGTGTTCAAACAGGAATAATGTAAATTGGTTGCTGCTGGTAACTTTTTTCACGACTATTGCGTAATAAGGAGCGCAGTTGTCAAAAGAAAAAAGAAAAGTCACTTGTCACAATCATTACAGCGGGTTTGAACTTGGCATTCCGTTATTTGTTGTGATTGGAAGAAACGTTTGATTTCTTGAATATTTTCCATAACTAATCTGAGATTTTTTTATTGCTAATAAAAGCGATAATGAGTGGTAAAAAGATCTTTTTTTTGTCGAATACCCCAAATAATCTTCCCAAATCCGTACAATAGAAATTTGCATAATTATACAGTTGCTTCACTTCTAGTGTGTGACGAAAATGTTTTTTACTATATGTTTATTTTATGTTATTTTTGTAGAGAAATTTAGAAGAGAGGGAAATATTGAAGATTACTTGGACCAGTCAGAAGTTGGTTGGCTATCAGAATATGGCCTTGATGACGAAACTTCTGACGACAAATACCGCGATGCAAATGAAATTGGAATAATAATAATAATAGTAATTGTTTTTTAATTATCACCAGGAATAAAAATTATACAAAGGTATATATTTTTATTTATTTTGTACTGAGCTTAGCATGTAAATTTGCATGATGATAGATATTTTCCATCATACTGTTTTTTAATTATTTTATATTACATATTTATACTAGGATTTTTTTAAACATTTTTCTTTTAATCTAGAGTATGAATTATATAACCCTGATTTATTTCACAAAAAAAGAAAGAAAAATATGCAAAGTAGGGGTAATGTTTGAATTTTTGTTCCATGGGTGTAAAATATTTCCTTTTTGGATTTCAACTTTGTTCACTTTCAAAATAATGAATAATCGAGTCAAAGAACTTATATTTACATACAAATACAGTTTCGTTCTTAGTATTTAAATATTTTTTGCATTTTCAAACAACTGAGTGATTTTTATCTCCAGGAAAAATGCTCTTGCGTGAAGTTCTCAGAAGAATTTTCCGTTACGCCATTTTGAATGTTGACAACAAACATTTAACTCATTCCGTACAAACCCATTCAAATTCACTCTTTGGCATTATAGTTCTTAAAGTAAACCACACCCAGCACAAACAATATATTGTTTTTCCTTTCTTTCTCTTAAACAGTAAAATTCAAAAGCAATTCTATTCAATATTTTGTTTTGAAAAAAGAACACAGTACCAAATCGAACTTCCTTGTGTGGAAAAACGTGTTTACATCAAAGGGTTCTCTCTTTTATTAATCTTGTGTTCTCTTAAGAACTAACAGGGACAAAGGAACCCTCATATTAGGATAGTATTTAGGTGAGCAGTTAGAGAAGAATTTTTAAAGCAAAATTAAGGTTATTTTAATTGAACCTTTTTCTATTTTAGAACTACAGATGAGAAAAGAGCTTCCATCCAGGTGGATGGGCCATCAAATGACAATTGTCACGGCTAGGGCCATTTTCCTTGTCATTAAATAACACAATGCGTATAGGAACGTTTCATCCAAAGGTATTATTCGAAAGTACTTACTGGAAATATAGAGGTTAAAATGGCTATTTTTATTGTGTAAATCGTTCCAGACACACTTAAACGCTTCGGGAAAGAAAAATAAGGTTCTGTATTTGTGGAACACTGGTTTTTCTTTAAACAGCTCATTTTTATTTATAATTATCATTAAGTTATCCTTTTGTTTTTAGTTATGAAGTGTTCAATAATTGCCATCTGGGAGATGACTTTATGTCAGTTTCTTCATTGATACAAATTTATAATCCCAGCTACTTACATCGTTGCAAAAATGATCAGAAGTATTATCCTCATTTTTAAAATTCTATCTTTAAGACTATTTCTACATACTTGCAAGTCTTGAATTCTTTCAATAATCTTTTCTTTATTATTATAATCTTGAAACAAACTGGGGACATATTTAACATAACTGTTTGTATAAATTTAACACATTTGAAAATACCATCAATCCTTTACCCAAGCATTTGTGAAATTTGAAAACTAGCCTCCGTAATATTGCTATTGTTTTGTTACAAATTTTGATAATAAATTCATTTCACTACCTTATTAGTTCTCTTCTTTTCTAAATATATTTTAGCAGTTTTTTTTTTATGGTGAGTTTCAAAATATCGCTTACTAGATGATTTACAATGCAATATTGTACATCTTAAATTATTGTAAATCATTCGATATACAATAATTTCAGAACGCCGCAACGGCTTTTATCTCCATATTTAACAAAGCAATTATCGACAATCCACAAGTATATATAAAGATTAGCACATTCTTTGCTTTTTGCTTTTTATTTGTATCATTTGAAACATGCGAATAATATTTTTTTATATTTAAATTAAAGCACAAATTTTGTCTTTTAAGACTACATCCACAAAAGTATAGAAAGGAAATTCCCCCCAATGGGCCCCCAAAGGGTTTAAATTTCACCCATTCGCTACGTGGTGTCATGTGCCAACCCCCTTTCCTCAAAAAATTTTGTTACGGGGGCGGTAGGGTCTATTTTGTGAAACTAATATTTCCGCGTTAACATTATTTTTATCTGTCTAAAAAGTTTTAATAGTATATCACATTTTTTTGGTACACCAGAAAAATTTTCTGGGGGAAAATATTTTGTTTTTTTTGGCTAAATCCCCCAGTCGGCGGGGTAAATTAAAAATTATAAGACCTTGCCCCCTTAAAAACCCAATCTAGGGGGGGGAGGGGGAAAAAAAGGTTCTCCCCCCAAAGTCCCAAAGCAGCCCAAGATGTTGATGTGGAGGGCTTGCTGGGGTTTTGCACTTGGTTGCAAAAGCAAAAATCTTCCTCCCCCCACAAAGGAAAAGACTTTTTTATGTGGCTACTTTTTTAATCTAGAAAATTGCAGTCTGAGGGGGCTCTGCCACATTTAAAATAAAGGGAAAGAGGATCCTGGATGTTTTTCTTTTTATCCAGTGATGGTTGGGCGGGGTCCTCCCCTCCTTTAAAATTTCCCGATTTTTCCCCAGATTGATGTTCAGAGTAGGTGAAAGGGTTTAAAGAGATAGGTGGGAGAAGCATTACAGCCCTCTTTGGGTAGGAGATCCCCTTGTTCCTTCCTGGAAAGTTAACATGGGATGGAATCCCACTGGAAATGAACATGGGACGGCAGGCTATGCCCAAATTGGGCATTGTTGTCTTAGATCCCCTTTTGAAATTTTTTTAGATGTATCTAAATTTTTTCACTAAATTTGGCGGCTAAGGGGGATATTTTTCGATATGGCCCCTCCAATTCATTTACTATTACTGAAATAGTTATCTCCATTGACCTACAAACTATCTTTCCAGCCAGAATAAAAAAAAGGAAGCCCAAAAGTCCATTGGAGAAGTGTTAGGAAATTTTACAAGTATTTGATGAAATGGGATACGCTTTATTTCTGTTTCTGATTCTTTCTTTGCTAAATAAGCGGCAGTTGACTTGGACGTGTGACAGGAGACTTTTGTCCCTATGAAGTTCAACTATCAATTTCCTTTCCATATAAGGCTGGAATTTCTTCTTCAAAATTGGGTTTACAAAAATTTTTGATATATTAAATTTAATTAATTTTGGAAAAATGGCACTTTTTTGATTTTTAATTTCAATTTTAACAAAAATCCTACAATTATCCTGAATCTCTTTGAGAACCTTTCTGTAGACTAACGAAGCCATTTTATGCAATCGTTCCCATAAGAGGAGCTATGGAAAATTGATCTTTTTGTGTTACAGTCACTTAAATATACCCATTCCTCATCGAGTGTTGCTACAAATTTCCATTTTTCAGCAGTTAGATGTTTTTCATATAATTTTCTACAATTTGTTTTTTTTTTTTAAAATTTGGTCTGGCCCAAAAACAAAATGGAAACTCTAAAGGTTTTTAAACCCCTCTCTTTTCTAACTTTAAATCTTTATGATCTACTTTATTTACAGCGTCGGAAGATATTCCTGGTTTAGATGAAATGAATCTTTGAGTCGGCGTATTTTCTTTTAAGATCAGAGACTTCACTTTTTCTTGATAGCTGCCTTGCATTCGGGAAAATTTTTTGAATGGGTTTTTTTGGAATTTAAACTTTTTTTTCACTTTTTATCTAGAAAGTTTCTTTTTTCTTTTTTGATTTAATAAATTATAAAAGCCCTTTTTTAAAATAAAATAACTGAGATTTTTACACCGCTTTATAATTTGTTGGTGCTAATATTTCTGGTCGAAAAGCGCAGTTACATAACGTTCGAGACATCTATCAATTTTAGAAGCCATGTTCAAAATAATTTTATTTTACATCCAATGAAAAGAAAACATTAGCAGACGATTATTCTGAAGTTACCAAAGTTTAACCTCAAAATGCAAATGAAAAAACAAGGTACAAAATCGTTTTCATGAAGTGCGAACGACCTTCTGTATTAATTTTATTTAATGTCAAAAATTCTTTTGAAAATGGCCAAATATATGAAACTTATTCAATATTTTGTATTAAAATTTTAATATAGAATGTATAAATATTTAATACACAATGGGAAAATATTGAAGAAATAAAAGAAATGCAATGTTTTTGTAATTTTCTGTAATATATGCATCAAAATTATTTGGTCCCAAAACATTTCAAAAATTAAAATAAATTTAGAATAAATATTTTTAATGTCTCAAGACAAAGATGTAGGGTCTCATATTTATCTTTAAGCTCTATATAAATTTGATTTAATATATTGTCAATAGAATATATTAGATAAATATTACTCATAAATTACAGCAATACATCAATCAATAGTCTTTCTTATTATTAATTAAGTGGATTGTAACGAAATTATTTTTGAATTGAAATCTCTTTAGTTTAAAATAAATTCCTTTAATTAAGACGACTTCCCACATGAAGCCTTTGGAGCAAAACTAAATTCTTAACAACACACATTAGAGTTGAGGCAAAACATTGCTGCGGTAACATTTTGCGTTGCCATTAGACGTTTGCAATACATATAATGATAGTATTTATACTTTCACATGACACATCGCTAAGCTGTGGCGCCAACATGCTGAAATAGTTGTTTATATTAATTAAATTTAATATGAATTTTACTTCAATTCACAGTAAAGATTTTAAGATAAATGTTTCACTGTTATATTTTTAAAAATTGGAACTCTCATTAATGATGAATGATGACGTGTGAAAATTGAAATAAATACACAAACGTTTATACTTAATGTAAAGCCGTATTGTTAAAAATATCGTCTGCAAAAATAGCAAAAATAAACTAAAAAATATATCCATAATTCTTGGAAGATAAATTCATTATAATGTTTGTTTGATCAATGCAACATTTTGATTTGCATTTCATTTTTTTTTAAAAATAAGTTTTACGTTTCAGAACTTAAACTCAAAATTATATGGTTATCAACAGTTCTTTTTAATGCTATTATTCGTATTAAGCTATGTTTTCCCTCTTGCGAATGAATTGTTGTTCTTATCAACACAGAAAAATTTATTTTTTTATACAATACGTACCAGAAATTTGGTGGTATGTAAATTTATAACGTCACTCATTATTTTTAATAAGTTCCGTGAGCATTAGTGTAAATTCGTAATACATATTTACATACGTATTATTAACTTTTTCAACACATGCAAAGTAAATACAGATTTGCAATATAATTTAAGAATAAGTAATTCTTAGAAAATTATAAGATACTTTTTTTTCTTCATTTGCTGGAATACTATTTTGGGATTTTTGAAACACTAGAAAAATAGGAGTCAAAATCGTGTGTAAAAACAATTATTAACATTTTTGAAATGTTCCATTCACAGTTCTGAAAGAATTGATTCTGCGGAGTTTTATAGAACAAAGGAAAAGAAATATAATATATATATTATCAACTATATGCTATTATAATAGTATGTTAAAAAATAATGGTTTGGTATGTTTACTATAGTATATTAACTCTGCTTATATTTCTTTGTATCGATTGAACAGTCTGATCGATATCAATGTTTAGGTCTGCCAAAAAACCAAACAAATACGAAGCAAACTTAGTCTATTGAGAGAATAAAGGTTGCTTTTGTAAATATTTACTTGTTTTTCTTTATTTATTACTGAATACAATGAAATGTCAAATTTATGATCAATAAAATCTTTCAAATCAATACATACAGAGAAATGTTTACAGTGAAACACAGCTTGGGAATGTTTGTGTTTTGTTTTTTGATGATGTTCTTACCTTCTGTTCAAAAGCAAGAGTTGCAGTCGTGTGTCTTTTTTCACAGTTCATACGTATGTCTATGAAAAATGGAAAACGAAGTTTTTTCAAAATCCCTATTTTTATACTATTAATTAATTATGTGTGCGTAATATTTATTTTCTAATTTTATTTATTTTTCTTTAAATCTTACTTATGAATACCATTTCTCTAAACGTCAGTTTCAATCAATTTCCAGAGTTAAAAATATAAGATATTGTTGAAAATTTTGACAGATTTATCTCCTGTTCCTAGAAAAAGGATATCTCAATAGCTTACACGTGTCTTTCTCACAGATTACGTGGCATCAAATTTTCCCTAAAACACTCAACGTAATTTCCAGAAATTATTAATGTTTCTCTTCATTTTACCCCTTGTCCCTTGTGACGAAGCATATATCTTTCCCCTATTTTCCAACAGATCCCTTGCCCCTTGCCGACAGAAGCTGCGAAAATTCCAGGCATTTCCCTAATTGCTAGGAAGAAATTTCATAACTGGGTGGTCGAGGGTTTTGGCACCTTTTTCCCAACTGACCGGACTGTCAAAGGGCCCCTTATCATTGTGTATTCATTTTCCACAATGGTGCGTCATCGCGTCTGAGAACGTACTTTCCCCGCCCCCCGGCGCCTTTTTGGGTTAACGGAAAAAAGGACCGATTTGGCGCGGCGGAATCGGGGGATTGGGCCAAAAAAGAGATGAAGGGTGGAGGGAGGGGAGGAAAAGAATGATAAAAAAGGGCGAGAGGTCGGAAGAAAAAAGACTGGATTTTGGGGGGGGTTTTGGACGCCCGAGCGATAGGAAGAGCGATAACAACCCCGAAACGCGGTCCCCTGGCAAAGATCGGGGAACGGGAAGAGTAAAAAAAGAGACTCAAGTGATTACGGACCAGCCCGCGGTACAGCGGTCTCCGGCGGAAAATCGGGAACGGAAGAGTGCAAAAAAGAGACTCGAAATCTTACGGCCCCTTTTTGATTTTGAACTGAAAAGAATATACCATTTTTATTTTTTTTTGATGAATTTCATTGAAATAAATAGTTAATCAAACTGGTGAAAAACACCTATTATTCTTCCCATTGAAATTTCCCCCTATCTGGAGGTTTAATTCTTCTGTCTCTTTTTTTTAAGTTTTATTTTTTAATTTCTTTGGGTGATAATTTATTGTTATGCTAACGGGTTATTATTTCATGCTCAAAGATTATATTCAGTTAATCTTTTCAAATATAGTAATTTGATATGTGAACAAATTTTAATTAGTAGAATGAATGAAAAAGGATGGATATTTAAGCATTTTCCACGTCATTGGTTATCTTCAGCGAGTTTTAGCAGTTGTTTCAGTTTTGGATTCAAATACGTTGCCCCAACTTAAAAATCTTTGCGATAAACCCCCCTTTTCTTATCAAATAATTTGTGATACCGCCCCCCTTGGGTGACCGTATCTTTGATTTTCAGTGGGGCTAGGGTGTAGGGTTTAAAAAAAAATGACATTTTAATTCTTAATATGACTTTATTAAAAAATGGGAAATAAATTCAACAATTTAAAAAAATAATTTAAGCAAAAATCTTAAAAGAACAAACACACAGTAATAGTTAAACCGAAGCTAACGCCACTATAATTATTTAATCCCCCTACTCTCATTCTAATAATTACAAGTCCCCAATATAAAAAAATTTAATCCAAACCAATCCCAAAATTTTGATTCAATCTTTGAAGGCATCTGGGCGGCCCGGGGCAAGGTATGCACCTTGACCTAATTCTATCTTCGGTCTTCCTTCTGTCAATTCACGCGTATCTCTTTTCACAAAAATTACCCAAATTGCCATATCACTTACTGAAACTTTTTTTTATTTAAAGCTCCTTTTTGCATTTCTTTTCACTTTTTCCTTCTTGATTTTTGGTTGGAAAGGGGTTTCCCATTAATCTCCCCCCAAGGGGGCAGAGATCTGTTAAAAAAAAAAGACGCGTAGCCCGTCACAAATTAAAAAATCCAAAAGTGCTACATAATGAAAAAAGAAGTTTAAAAACTCCCGGTGTTTAAAATGAACAAGTCTGCGGTTTAAAAAGGTCCTCTCGTTGGTATGATGTGGAAATTGGAAAAGGTTGTCGGAAGGGGGGACTATCTCGGGGGCTTTGTCCGCCTTAATTAAAATTGGGTTCCAAAATTGTGCTGAATATGAATTAATTTTTTACTCACGCCCCCCCCATGTTTTTTTTCGGGAAAAATAAAAAATTAATTTTAAAAGAAAACTAAATATTTGCCCCCTTTTTTCGTAATTTTTAAATTTTTAACAATAGTTTATTTTATATTTAAAACAGTATTAACTGCCATTTTTTTTCTAAAATGTTGAATAAAAATTATCTCAACAGTATTATAAAATTACTATAAAATAACTTTATTCTCCGAAAAACATTCTTTTTTAAAAAGAAAATTAGATGCTTATATTATTGAGTTGTCGGAAATCTCGTGCCAATTTTTAGCAGATGGCATAAAGGACAAATCTGAATATATCAGAGTATTATGATTGAAGACAAATGACATGTGTACACATCCTAAAAGACAAAATTTCGGGCATATTTGAAAAAAATGTTTGGTTATACCAATAATGTCATAAGGCCAGGGCGTAGCTACCACAGTATCGGTCTTATCAATGATAGGGCCCCAAGCTATAGGGGCTCCAACATGTGTAACTACAGTCCATTAACAGGGCTTGCTTCCATATCTAAAAAAAGGCCCCCTTAGAGCTAGCTACGCCAGTGATTAAGGCGTAGGCCAACTGGGCCAAGGCCCAGGTTCACATCCTTGGGGGGAAAGGGAGGCTCAGAAAAGATCATGATCCTATCAGTTTTAATTTTTCATATTACAAGGACGTTTTTAGATTGGTCAAACTGGGCTCGGGCCTAGGACCTCAGCCTTGTCACGTTCTAGATTCAGCCTCTATCAGATAACAACCGAATAATTGTAATCGTCAACTGTTATTCCCAGACATATTCTCCGAAGCACTGGAAATTTCGAATTATATGACAACTGGCAACAATTACAAGACTGCATTATTATTTCGTATCCGTCATCCGTGTCTAGCTCTAGGCCATACACCATACACTTGTGATACCGCCCCCCTTTGGTGACCGTATCTTTGATTGTCAGCGTGAGCTAGAGGTGTAGAGTTTGTAAAAGGAATAAACATTTTAAATTCTTAATATGACTTTATTAAGAATAGAACTTGAATGTCTAACAATTTAGATAAATTTAAAGGAGTGAGAATATATAATGAACAACACACACAATGATAGTTAAACCGAATCATTAATTTAGACCACTTTCTAAATAATTATATTATCCGCCTACTCCATTTCTAATAATATTTCAAGTCCCTAATATCAAATAATCAGTCCTACCTTAATCCAAACTTAACTTCAATCTTTATATGGAAACGTCTGAGCACGCGCCCAATGGTATGCACTTGTAGTAATGGCTGATTTCAGGTAACTTTACGATAGGCTGTCAATTCATGCTTGTATCTCCTCCAAACATAACATTCCCCCAAATTCCCATTTGCTTACTGAAACTTCTGTTCTTTTTAAAGCTATCTTATTTGCATTTCTTGTTCACATTTCGCTTCTTGGGTTTTGGTTGGAAAAGAGTTGCCATTAATCTTGGCCACCAAAGAACCCAGAAGTTATGTTAAAGAAAAGACGCGTGTGAGCCCGTCACACACTCTCCGTACACATTTCGGCAAAAAGTGGAGTCGGTTGGAGAGATTATAAGTCACGCACATTTATTTGTTACGGTCTAACGTTTTTAGGAATATTTGACAGCTGTTGTTGTTGCTAACCCTCTCCAAGGTCTTACGAAGTCAGACAAGATCGATTAAATCGTTGACTCTCAAAAAGTCGAGCACAAGAAGGGAATCAGTGCAGATATCTTAGCTTGTGAGATCCATGCGGCGCATTATGTGTTCAAAGGAAGCCAGGTGATCTTGGCACCTTGTCAAATGCAGAAAATCTTTTTGTTCGTTGTGAATGAGAGGCACTTGATGTGACCGCGAGCAAGACGAGAAGGTGTAGTCAGGAAGCATCTGTCATATTTGAGGGGTAGGGCCAGACCGGGTCTATAAATCGCATAACAATGATGAGTGGGAGGCACCATCCCCTCCACCAAATTTTACGATTTTTTTTAATTCCAGATAGGTAAGGGCGGATGTGGAGGGAGTTGGAAGATTATAGCCCTTTGTTATTTTTCTCCCCATTTCATTGCCGTAAAGTTGGACATGAGATGGGATCCACTGAAAATATATATCATGGTGCAGCGATATATGTGTAAGATGGAGATACTGGTTTTGTCGCCAATAGTAAGCCATTTGTAAAGGTGTTGAAGTGAACTACGGCTATTGGAGAGAATCCAAAGATCACAGTTATTTTCTTACATAGAATGCCCTCCCAAGTCCTACTTATTGTCTCATCGTGGCGGTAGGAAGTTCCTAGGCGGAATGGGCGAAGTACGTTGGGAGTTCGTTCCTGATAGGGTCATCCTAGAAGTGAAAGCCATTCCATTACGTCCAGCTAAAATCAGCAAGCATTGGAGACAAGACATCTTCCATTTAGTGCTCCGATCCTTGGATCAACAGAAGCTGCATATTTCTTTCTTCATATGATACTTTGACAGTGTATTCTGTATACTGTCTGATTAAAAGAGTTGCATGTGGGGTTTATTTTTATATAGGGTCCCAGAGCCTTAAGAAATCTTAAGACGTCTCTGGCTCTTATACGTTAATTGTTGTCAATTTTATATACCTGAAATACGGAAATAAAAAAGTGAAATTTAAGGTTCCGTATGCTTTTCTTTTAGTGGAAAGGCGAAAATATCATGTAAGCAACAAAAACGATACATGCTGTTTAGAGCGATGGTGCTGTAGCCGAATGAACTGTGAGAAAGTTGTTTGCTAAGTTTAAAGCTGTTGACTTCAATCCTGAAGATTAAGTACGCCCAGGCAGGCTCTTTAATGCTGATTGAGAATCATTTTACAAATGTCAAAATCCGTAATCCACGAGCATTTCAGGAAGCTTGGCTACATAAAACATTTTGATGTGGGGATTCCTCGCGATTTAACCGAGAAAAATTTGATGGATCCCATTTCCATTTGCAACAAGCTCTACAAACATAACTAGGAGACACCACTTTTGAAGCAAGTAGCGATGGAGGTGAAAAACTGATAATTCATAGTAATGTTGACCGGTCTTGGGAAAGCGAAATAAGCCATCAAAAGCCGATCTTCATTCGTAGAAGGGCATGTTCTGTGTCTGTAAGAATTGAAAAAGAATCCTGTATTATAAAACAATAAGACGATAAATTCAGAGAAGTATTATTCCCAATTATACGAACAGAATATAGTAATTGAACAAAGAAGTCCAGAAATAGCGAATTGGAAAAGGGGTCGTGTTTCATCAGGTCAATGCTTGGAAACGTGTGCTTTTGACACACTATATCGAGTTGCTAACACGACAAAAGTTGCTAAAACTCGGTTGAGAATTCTGCCCCATCCACCGTATTCACCAGACCTCGCACCCTCTGATTGCCTCCTATTTCGATCATTACGAAAATTCCTTTAACGAATCAAAACTTGAATTCTTTAATAGGGTAAAAAAATTTGTCTCTGAAGAACCTCAAAGATTCTAGAAGGAGGGAATTTTCAAGTTACTTGAAAGAGGGAGAAAGGATGTAGAATTGAACGGCACCTATATAATTTAATAATTGTGTACTAAAATTTAAATTTCTTGCGTTTCAAGTTTCTTTTAAAATTGGATTGAACTTTACATATAATCCATTACAAAATCAGTGACGTATGCTAAGAGGGAGAATTTGAGTTTTCAACAATCCCCTCCCATAGACAAACATATTTTTAATTTTTAGCATAAAACCCAATAATTTATTTTTCTCTTAATGTTTTCAATTTACAAGAACTTCAAAAAAAACTCGATTTTATGCTCATCAGTAAATTCGTATTTTTAAATGTCCTTGGAACAACCCAGTTTCGTAATTTAGAACCATTGTTCCGTATTCTGACAGGACAAAGAAGAAAATTGCCTTTTTTTCCAGAAGCAACTTTTGCACAGTTGGATTGTTGCTATGTGTTTAGGTGTAATTTTTTGGGTACAAAATCTGTTATTTTCTTTTTTATAGAACAACTACTGTTTGGTTTTTATTCCATTGAACTAAAAGACGATACAACTGCAAGTTGTACCCCGCCCCCATCTCTTTTATTTTTAGAATGTTTTTCATTCGCTAAAATGACTTGAGAATTTCTTTTTTTAAATAAAAGCGATATTTTTATATATAATCCTTATTTGGAAATTTTAGTCTTTACATGTAAAAAATGTATTCTAAAGAGAAGATACTTCATCAATTTTTTTAAAAAATGTTATTGATTATTAAGAGATATTTAATACGAGTAATTAATTATTTTTTTAGTTTATTCGATTATTTAAATAGCTTCTTTAATTTAGAGTATTCTATTTTTCAGTCATATTCATAATACAAATGTAAAATAATAACTTTGGTTCTAATACAGGGAAAGTAAACTAAAATTGTCTCATACAGGAATAATATTACCTTTTCCAGTGAGATTAAAAATTTTAACAAAAATTCACTTAATATTGGAAGATTTTATTATTTTTAATTTGAAAAAATAATCATCGTTCATTGGCTGAGGATCGTTCCTTCTTTTTCAATTCCTACTATTAGTTCACACTCTCCCTATATATATTTATTTACATATCTTGTTCAAATTTTCAAACGTTAGTGAAATATTTTCTATTAATCCATTCAAGTTCAAATACATTTTTTAAACTTGTAGTGGATGACACTTGATGTTAATACAGTTTTTTCAAACATTGCTTCATTAATTAAATTAAAAAAGGAAAAAATAGTAACAAACAAAAATAATAGTCCAACAGGATATATAGAAAGGAAAATCGTTCGTTGTGCCCCTGTAGCGCAATGGATAGTGCTTTAGACTTATAACCCAAAGGTCGAGGATTTGAATCCTGCCTTGAATGGCCTAATTTCTAAGAATGTGATTTTTTTTACTATACTATTTTATTAAAATAATTAATTAATTAATAGATAGTGTGACGGGCTCATCGCGCTTTCTATTAATTGTCCTCTTGGGTTCTTTGGGGCCGAAAAGTGAGTACTTTCAACCAATCCAGAAGCAGAAACGTGATTATGCAAATTAAGAACCTTTTAAATAGCAGAAGTTTAGCGTAAGGAGGGTGGCCTTTTGGGAAGTGATTATGATAGTCTGTGTTTAAGCGCGTAAGCTGAAGTAAACCGATATTCAAGAGTCAACTATTCATGCCAGTGAGTTCAAGTCAAGGTGGATACCATTCCACGCGAGATAAAAACGACATTGAAGATTCGGAGATTATTTGCCTTTCTACCTAGGATATAGGAGTAGGGGGCCAGTTCTATTAAATACTAGGAACTTCAGTGGCCTTATACCGAGATTAGGATAAGGCGTTAGGATAAATATAGTGGATAGGGGACGCGCTTATTTGGTAATACGTATTGTGTGTTTCTTCACCTCAGATCAGCTAAGTTAAAATATAAATATTATCATTGCATAGTGTTTAAGTTAAGATCTTAATAAAAAGATATTAAGATTATGGCAACGCCTGGTTTTTCATTCACTCCCACATCTCTAGGTCACGAGAATAACTTAGAAGTAAGGCATCACCCACCGGGCAAATGCCTTACAATAGTAACAAAAAAAAAAATTAATCCAATATCCTATATAGACAGGAAAAGGGCAAATTGCAAGGATATTCGCTTTCTATTTTGTCACTTAATATTGTGATTCTGTGATATGTATATACATATTTATATTAATTGTAACTATTTACTAAAAAGTAACTAAAATAAAAATTTTCTTTGTTGACCTAAGTAGGAATTGACTTAAAAAATTTTTTTTTTATATTACTTGTATAAAATAATTTTCAATTTATGTGATAAATTCATGTTTAAGTAAAGTGCAATATATTTTTTGTTATATATTCTGTAAATATTATAGAGATTTTCATTACATCGTTTCTGAAATAATAATACTCATGCATTACAACTTTTCACGTTCAATGGGTTCAATTTATAACGGTCACATGATAAATGCAATCACGTGTTCTTAGATACAATTTCAAATTTGATAATTGGGTAAAGATGTATAAATATTAAGATTCCCAAAGTGATTTTTACCTATGTAAGTTACTATTGTTGACAAATATGTACTTTTACAAAGAAAGTTTCTGCAAAAAGCAAAAACCGACAACAATGGAGCACATGATTGCATTTATCGTGTAACTATGACATTACATGAATTTATGAACTGATTTGCAGGAAGTTATCCTGTGAATTTGACGTCACATATAGCAGGGATGGGGAACCAGTGCCACGCGTGCCATTGATGGTCCATGACGTAATATTTTTGGCACCCAATGATCAAAATGGTTTGCATTTTATTTCAAAATTTCAAAGTTCACTATGAAGTATTACGAACAAATGGAGTATCGGTCGCGAACTGGCGGGCGGGGAGCACACTCGTTTGTTATTGTCTTGCCTTAGTTACGTCGTAGACTACAATTGCTTATGATGTAAAGTTTGCCTACGCATAGCATAGTCAATTTCATTGACACTACTGTATTTTAAAGTTTATCTGTGTCATTAAAAACTAAACTGTTATTTAGAATGGCTAGTTTAGCAAAAGAACCAAAAGTTTAAGATAGTATGTGTAACAGAATTTCAAATTTGGCGGAGGCTGAGGAACATGGCATTATTAGTAAAAATGACAAAGCGGTGTGTGTTTTATGTTCTGGAATAGTGGTATGCAGAACATCGTCTGTAAAACGGTATTTTGAAACAAATCCCAACCCTCTCGTCAAAAAAAGTGAACCACAGCAAATATAATTAATTGCTTAGAAACCGTTTGACAGATGACTCCAATGCAGCATATATATTCTACAAAAAGTAACATCTTACAATCCTAATATAAGCTATTTGTCATCCAATCTGCAACAACAGAAGTCACACAGTTACTTTAATTTGAATTACACGAATAAAAAAACTAGAACATTTATAACTATATAGTACAAAAGGTATTTTTTCGTAGTAAATAGAGTTTTGTGTTATTAGTATTTAGTTTTATTGTTTTCCCAATAATTACAAGTCAATATTATTTGACGGCACATCTATACCTCATTAAATATTTCTTTAGAAAAAAATAACACGTTGATCCATAAAGGTTCGCCTCCCCTGACATATAGTCACATATTAATTTTTGGTATTAATAAAATGATTTTCTCAAGATGCAGAATCTTTTCCTCGTTTGTTTAATTTAAATACTTATTCAAAAACAATTTTTTTTTCGTAAAAATGAAAGGTTTCTTATATTTACATTAAAATAATTCTTACATTTCAGCATTTTTTTTCTTTTAAAATTTCCAATTACTATTTCTCTCTCGAAAGTAATTTACCGTAAAATCCGGCGAATAACGCACACTTTTTAACACAAAATATTAGATCGGAACTTAGGGGTGCGCGTTATACGCCGGGTATACAAATGATACCTTTAAAAATAAATAAAAAAAGATGAGCATATAAGAACAATTAGACTTCTACATGCATCGAAATACTTTTTAACTAAAAGAAACGACATTCCTTATGAACTTAAGGAGTTATAGTTCTAGTAGTATACTACTGTTTCAAGAGCCTGGGAAAATACCTAGAATAAAAGATTTCAAAACATAGAGCATTGCACATGTACATTTCAGGTTTCTTCGTAAAAAAGCGGTTGCGTGCTGTACGGTGAATATACCTAAAAATTAAAAAAATACGGCTTGAAAGTATAGGTGCGTGTTATACGCCGGATTTTACGATACATATAAATGCTATACACAAATATATTTTTGAAAACTTTCAAATTATATTACAAAGTATCAGTAGCGCACAAAGGAATTTTCAAAGAGGTTCAGGGTCGAAAGTTCACCATTCTTGTATCATGCTCCTTTTGATTTTCGTAGGAGTTTTCGGGAACAAAACACAGTAAAAACTAATTACAGAACAAATAATTAGGTAATTAATAAAATCAATGGTAATAATAAATATTTAATTAAATTTTACGTACTATGTGCCCAGAATTATAATCGATCGGAAAAAAATCGAGGGCTTTGGGGGGAGGGGGGTCCGGACCCCCAGGACCCTCCCCTGCGACACTGCAAAGTATAGTTGACACTTTTGTACCAGCTACAGAGACTTTTTGAAAAAAAAAATCTAACTTTTCTGATGACTTTTGCTGTACTAACATTCCATCATTTTTCACCTTCCAGAAACGTGTATTGGACCCATTTAGGAACTTATGTACACATACGAAACAATCGCCTCAATTTTCTAATAAAAAAAATACCTTTTAATCGAAATACGAGATAACTCTCTTAGGTGTTTAATCAGCAACAAATAAATTATCTAGAAAGTTTCTTCTGAAATACAACTTCGTGAAAGAAAAACGGAAGGTTGACGCCCTGTGCCAATAAAAGGGCAATCGGTTCGAAATAATGGACTTTCCCAAATTGTCTACTTTCAGAGATCTCTATCAACGACGGAAATCCCCTGTTCATTCCATTATTTGTGATTTATTGGAAACGTAACGTATCGCACCTCTGATCATTCGTTAGTTGCTTCCATGCTTGTTAAATGATCTGCAAAAAGACGTATTTTGCGAAGGGTTCATGACCTAGTAGTTGTTCTATTTTTACATCCATTTCACTAAAGGCGACTGACTACGATCCGAACCGTGATTTAGAAAAAGCGTATAAATGGATAGTTTTTTGATATTTAGTGTCACTTGAACCGCTTGCCTGATTATCCCGAGTTATCTCGGGTTCGTATATATTGTAGTTAATTATTATCCCGAAAAAACTCGGGCGAAGCAGAATTTGTCAGTATCATTTTTTTTTTTATCACGGTTTACTCGGTCTGGAGGAAATGGAAGGAAATATTCAGCTTCGATTGGTAGTTTGCCAAGTTTTGTTGGTTTCATGGTTCTTTTGGCGGGAATAGTTACATTTTTTCCCAATTGTATAGTATCCGTCGACTTGTTGATTATTAAGGAACCGAAATAGTTGGAACTTTAGAAAAAATAAAATAATGGTGATATGCAAGATAGAAAACCCATAAAAGTTTTAAAAACATTATGAAAAAAATTAAAATTAAAATGGAAAAATTTTTAGAGTAACCTTTTTTCCCAAAGTTCATATACATGTCGTTTTGTAAATTAGAGGGGGGTTTCTCTTAATAGGAGACTTCAAACTTAATTTTGATTTTTAAAATTAGAATTTTAGATTAAAAAAACCAATTTGAAATAAAATCCGTATTTTCTTAAAATTTTTCCCTTTGTTTTCTAAAAATGGATAAACGAACTTCCCCAAATTTTTTCACTTCAAATATATCTTCCCTGTCAGGTTTGAATATCAAAAGGCAATATTTTAAATTTGGCTTTTTCCTAAAGAGTCATTGTAAAATGGGGCAAAATTCTATGTCTTTTTGCCGTCAAATTACATTTAATTTTTTCAAACAAAACCCTTTTAATTCATTGGCTCAACTAACCTTTCTATCCTTTTAAAGGCTTTTTGAAAAACATGCGTTGTTTACCTTTAAAAAAAGGATTTGGGTTGAAAAAAATTTATTTAAAGGGGGGCAAGAAAGAGGGGGTTTGTTAGGAAGAAGGGACATTGAAAGGAAATGATTTCAAGCCTATTGAAGACATTTGTGAATTTATTGAGACAGTGTACTCTGTGCTTCCGTAAAAGAGATTCCAAAGATAAGCCAGTAAGACAGTGTTTCTCAAACTGTAGGGCGCTCCCCCTAGGGGGCGTAATGACCCAACAAGGGGGGCGCGAGTATATCGAAAAGTCGAAAATAAAAAAATTATTTTTTAAAAATTTTTTAATAATTTACTGAAAGGAAGCAAAACAAAATACATTCTGACATCATAAAATACAGATATACACTGATATAATCACTTATAAATGTATCAGTACTGCACAATGTGTTTCATAATTAATTTAACAGTGCTAAGTTAATAACAAGTTTAATAATGACCAGTGGCCTATGGGAAATGTCATAAAATTATATGCACAATTTAATGCTTATCTTGACAATTTGTACGGCTTATAATCAAAGTCGTATTGAAGCTTTACGTCAAGGTATATTATTATTGAATTCAATGCATGTTATTGTATGGAGGGGGGCGCGATGAAAATTATGATTGAAAATTGGGTCGCAATTATAGAAAGTTTGAGAAGCACTGCAGTAAAAAAGAGATCAGATACCAGTGTACAGAATATCAGGTATCACTTTGTGTTGTCCCTGGTTTCAAGGTTTCAAGAACTAGCATACGAAGGCTAATATTTATTTATTTTTCATTTGCCCGAGATAACTCGGAATAGTAAACTAATTTAAAACTAAATGTGATTTAGCACCTATTAAAAATTCAACTTAAAGCCTTCATATTTTGTTTTAATTTATTTCCTTGTATTTAATAATAAAATAAAAAAAAATGGGATGATTTTTTTGAAAGTTTTAAAAAAAAATTGTAAGAGAAGTGGTTAATTTGAATATACATAAAAGATTGTTGTAAGGTTATTATTACAAGAAACATTTTTAAATGCAATTTTGGGGCAAAAAAAAATGAAGAAAAATGTATTTTCAAAACATTCTCCATTTATGAAAAATGCTTCTATAATAATAATATTTTGCCTGTATATAGATAGGACTTCTATATACCGGGATTGAACTAAAATTTTGAAGTATATTATTTGGAAGTTGGTGTGTATTCATATTTTATCATATCAGTGCAGAGAAATTATGAATAAACACATTCGTTATTATTTCACTTGATTGTAACTCTGAAAGTAATGTGATTTTTTTATAAATTCCAGTTCAACCCTGAAGTAGGAATTTTAGCTAGATACGAGTTAAATATTATTATTACTGAAGTATTTTTGTAAAAGGAGAATGCCTTGAAAATATGTCATTTTTCGTGGTATAGTAGTCCTAACTAGATTTGGATTAAATCAGTGCTTCTCAAACTTTCAATGTTTACGTCCCAATATCCAATCATAATTTTCATCGAACCTTCGCCCCCTATACAATAACAATGTTTGAATTCCATAATAATATACTTTGACACTAAAGCTGCAATACGACTTTTTCCTTTTAAGTGCCTCAGGCGTATATAAATGTCTTGCTCAGCCACTGCATTAATTGCCCTGAACGTATATATACGTCTTTCCGAATTACGATTTTTTTTTCTGAGCACTGCTATCCGTAAAAATATTCCGAAGCCTTTGGAATACAATACAATGACCTTGACAGTTTTTACGAAGGATTTACTTATTTCAGAGGATTTGCTTATTTGTTTATTTCTCCCCCTCCCTCCATACGCACGTCTACATACAAAACGATGGCATTGGGTAGCGAATCGTGTAACTTTTAATCGTCAGATAAGCGATAGTTATAAAAGGTACAAATTATCAAGATAAGTGTTAAATTTTGTATATAATTTTATATATGACAAAGGGGTAGGGGGGTAGGGTCACCAGTAATTATTCAACTTGTTTATAACTTGTCTTGTTAAATTAACTATCACATACACATTGTGCGGTACTGATACATTTATAAGTGTATTATATCAGTGTAAATGTGTATTTTACTTTTTATTATATCACAATGCATTTTGTTTGCTTTCAGGAAATTAATAATTTTTTTTAGGTAATCTTTTATTTTCAACTTTTCAATATGCTCGTGCCCTCTTCGTAAGGTTATCACGCCCCCCTAGGGTGGGGTGCCCCACAGTTTGAGAAACGCTGGGTTAAATATTATTATTGTAGAAGTATTTTTCATAAAAGAAGAATGTTTTGAAAATATATCATTTTTTGCCAGAAAAGTTTTTAATTCCTTAAAATGTTATAATCATTTATATTTTTTTACATGTTGCAATGTTTTCAAAACAATTTTATATGTATATTCTAATTCACACAACTGACATTAAATATCAAAAAATTGTTTTTTTAAAGTTTTTTCAAACTTAAAGCTCCAAATGTAGTCATTCATCTTAACCCAAGAAAATAGTAAATAGTTTCCGAATTTTTTTTTTAAACAGGAATTTGAAAACAGTTTTTATTCTATAAATCCGTAACATTTTAAGTAAATTGTTTTGAAAAACAAGTATTTTCTTACGAATAAACTTCTTCGATTTTTTTTCAGAAATGATTTATTTATAAATAAAACTGGTGTAGTGTTTCAATATACGTGTTCTGCTCAATTGTTCTTGGTCACTGTGTAAAATGCATGATTACTTATTTAATGTATAACGGATATTTGAAGGTCACGAACACCGATTTGATGATTCATGCATATATAAAAGAAAGAGTCTATCACAAATATTTCTTGAATCATATCAGTTATTGCGAATAATAATGTTACGAAGATAGGCATTTGACGATTTTATGCACATCAGTCTCAAAGAGTATGACAGTTCTTCAGAAGCGATGGAAATTTATTGCCGAAAAACAATCCTTGAAGTACAGGATACATAAACCACATTCACAGAATAAATCTCAGAAGATCTTTACACCTTCAACAGTGCAAAGATACAACTATCAGTGTCTAAAATACAAGTATGTTAAAGGTTATTCACAAGCACTCGTTCGTCCTATTCAATAGCCAAAGTAATCACTATTCACTGGTCGACTCTTCCATGGCCAAGGCAATACTACTAATCGCTAGTCAAAACAATATTGATTTTTCAACATTCAAAAGACCGTGTGACGGGCTCACGCGTCTTTTCTTTAACATGTCCTTTGGGTACTTTTTGGGGACAAGATTAATAGCAACTCTTTTCCAACCAAAACCCAAGAAGTGAAAAGTGACGATTAAATGCAAATTAGATAGCTTTTAAATAACAGAAGTTTCAGTGTAAGTGAAATGGCAGTTTAGGGAATGTTATGTGAGAGTTTGATACAATTGTGAAATGACGGCCAACGGAGATTATTCGAAGATAAAGCGATTAGGTCAAGGTGCATACCATTGCACTCGCGTAAAGACGCCACTCCCTAGTATCGGAGCTACGATTGGATTAAGGTAGGATTGAATATTTAATATTAGGACTTGCGTTATTATGGAAATTGAGATCAGGTGGGTTAGATATTGATAGTGGTCCGAGTAAGGTTAATTCGGTATTACTTGTATTGTGTGTTTGTTCATCGTAGATTCTCAGATATATAATCATTATCTAATCTGTTAAAAGTTTAAGTTATAGTTCTTAATAAAGACATATTAAGAATATAAACATTTCTGTTCCTTTTGAAAATCATACACCTTTAGCTCACGCGAATAATCAAAGAGAAGGGCACCCGAGGGGGGCCTTTTCACAACCGACTGAGTTTCGGCGAGGACTCCCTATTTATAGGTCTCACGGATTCTTCTTGAAAAATCCGCTTGCGTCATGATCGTGATATTTGTAGATTTCTCCGCTAATATCCAAAAGAATCCACAGGGTCTCGAACTCGCCAAAAGTGGTCGCCAAATCACTAACATGATCGCCAAAAATGATGCCAATTTGGTTTTATTGCCAAGATTTCGTCAAGTTTTGATTGAATGCCATTATAATGTAAGGAACAGCGTTGCTTGCGAATATTACAATTTTAACATAAAATAAATGGAACATAAAGTAATATAAACGTATTACACATCCAGATATATAAATAATTTACACTATTTTAAAAATTCATTACACAAAATTTGTAGCAATAACATCTAAAGTTTATTCCACATACGCCTTTTATTCTTAAGCCCCATTCAAAAGGGTGGGGTCGAGGAAAGTGTTCCCCCTGTGCCCAAACGTTGATCTGCCAATCAGGGGCTTCACCGGTGAGATTAAATCTCTGATGGGGTGCCTAACCCCCCCCTGACAACCTTTAATTCACTTAAACTCAGTCCGGTCCACTCCCCCCGGCCCTTAGCCGCGGATCAAATGGTATCGGGCCATCCCTTTCATTCCAACTGAATTTAAATTCCTAGTTCTATACACCCCCAAAATTAAAAAAATATCTGTTTCCATTAATTTTTTTTAAAAAAGGGTCCCCAAAGGGAGTGACATAAATGTTTTAAAAAACAAAAAAAAAAAAGAAAAAAAAAACACAGAACTATTTTCTTTTAGAGAGAGATTCCCATTTTCTCGCCGGGGCCCCTGGGCAAAGCATTCCCCCTTTTTCCACCGATTGAGGGGGGGGAAAGCCTTTTTTCGGGGACCCCCTCTTGGAGCTCTCTTTTTTCATCCCCCCCGGTCCCCGGGAAAAGCCCGCTTTGCCAAGAAAAAGTCATTTCCTTTGTTTTCCCAAAAAAAAATTTTAAAAACCTTTTTTTTGTTCCGTTTTTTTTAGTTTAAATGAATTAAATTTTTTTAAATTAAACAGTTTTAAAAAAATTAAAATTTTTTAAAATAAATTTTAAAAAAATAAAAATAATTTAGGGGGGTTAAAAACATCCGGGATAAAATTTTCTTTTTAAAATTATTCCAAATGAACCTTGTTTCAAAAAGTAATTCCCTTACCCTTTTTTTTCCTTATAGTTTTACAAATAAGCAAAACCTAGATGAATTTTAATATCTAAAAAATATGCAAAAATTAATTACATATTAAGTTAAACCCAAAAGCGCTTTTATATTCAATTTTTTTTTCCCTTTTAAAAAAACATATTTAGAATAATTACAAAAAGGCCAACTAAAGTAACAATAGCTTTAAGAGCAAACGATTATATATCAGAAAATAAATTAAGTAATCACATAAATTAAAGTTCCTGAATTATTGAATTAAAGCAGACGATAATAATATGGAAGCAAATTTTTAACCTAAACAATAACTACAACTACCAAAAAATTTAAATAATCATTTAAAAATTAGTTGACAGTTAAATGTTGAAAGATTTCAGCTACATTGATATTCTCGGTAATATAATTTCAGCATATTTCAAGTATTTCATTAATTTATCAACTAATTATTAAATGGGAGATTTTTTATTGTTCAGAATGTGAAGGATAATATACTATAGATACTGTTTAGTTAGGAATTATATCAGATTTCCAAAATATGTAGAATTAGCGTTTGCAATATTTAGGCTTAAATTATAAATATTCAGAATGATTAGGGTTTTCTAAATAGAAAGATACATTAAGTGTTTTTTGCGCCTTGATTACAAGTATTTTTAACTCAGTTGTTCAAAAATATAGATTGTTTTTATAAATATGAGAAGTAATGGATTTCAATGAAAAATATTAGTTTTTTCCCCTTTATTAAAGTTATTATTGGTTACTTATTCTACAAAACACATTTCGATAATTTCGTCCTAAAATAAAAAATTAGTTTTATTTGTTTAATTTACAATATTCCGCCGCTGTAGTAAAGCAACACTGTATTGCTAGAGTAAAGTAGCTGTTGGTATAATCATATATCTGAAGATACAAACAAGTCATTTTAGAAAAATCGTGATTTTACTTGACATAAAAATATAAATTGCTATACTTTCTTCGATTTCCTATCAGGAGTGCTTTTATGTGATTTTCGCATGCCAACAGTTTAGAGTGAAATTCCTTGCGTGACTTCTATTTTCCCAAAGAAATCATTTTATCGGGAAAGACACAAAATCTAAAATACTGATTTTATTTTTCGTTCATAAATCTTTCACTTCTATCGGACACTATGATTTTCAAGTATATGTTACAATTCTTTGATTACGAAATTTTCAAATCACACATCAAATATAGTTATCAGAACTTACCTATATATTTTTAATTATTTTTAAGGGAATATTTATACTTAGCAATCTATTACGGCAGCAATTTTGTTCGTTTTCAATAAGAATGTAAATGTTAATTAGATACTTTACTATGTAAGAGACATGAATGAGTTTCTAATATACTTTTCTTGTTTCCAACAATTTATTGTTGTATTAAGGTATTCTACTACATTCGGAACCTTGATTTGAAAAAGCGTAGAAAGGAAAAAAAATTTGAGACATTTAGTGTAATCTGAATTATAATGTACATGATATCAAAAATCCAAATCATCATTCAAATGAAAGTGGCGTTACAGTCGTTTTGATAAATGGTTTAATGCTACTAATATAAATTAGTATTCAAAGAAAAGAAGTAATACAGTCATAACAGATAGGCTAAGCAAAGTCACCTTGTAAATTGAAACAAGTATCCCAGCAGTCCACGACATGATGGATAACCATGGTGAAGAAGCTCAAGGTTGGTTGTGGAAACAATTTTGAACAGCGGCTTGGACCTTATTAACTTCGAGAAATCGCCGTCCCTTCTGAGATTTCTGGAGTGGATTGAAGATGTGGTATTTACAAGGCGGGAATCCAGGCTGTAAGAGGGATGTTCGAGAACCTCTTAGAGGAATTGCCGTGAACACACCACAGTTACATGAGGACGAGTATTATCCTGCAAGATAATAACCCCGCCGTATAACATACCACATCATCGGTTCTTGATATTTTTTCTTAGTTCAAGCCATGGGTCACAGTAAGTGGCAGCATTGACAATCGTATCGTTTGGAGGCTCCTATGATGCGAACGATGCCTTTTAACGTGCTCCCACGCCTTCACACACTCATCTGGAGGGAACTTACAATATCGCATGCATTCCTGCACTCTACGCCCTCTATAAGGGCATGCACAATCAGCTTTCTATTCAAATTGTGGAGTTATTACAGCAATACCACTTTCGTTTGGGTGACCTTTATACAATTGTTTTAAAAATATTATTAGAGTAAAAAAATTATTTAATTTTTTGTTACAAAAAATGAAGAAAAATTACGTATTTTCAAAATATTTGCCTTTTATGGAAAATGCTTCTATAATAATATTATTTTGTCTACATATAACTAAAACTTCAGTACTGAGCTAAAGTAGAACTTTTGAAATACACCGAAGGAAAAAAAATCCCACTAAAAATTATTGTAGAGTAAGGAAATCTGAACAATGCATTTGTGTAGTTAACATGTTTAATTGATTAAATTTTCATGATCACAGGTTAATTTAAGATCAAGAAAATGCATTTCAAATGTGAAAGGCTGAAACATTAATAGTCGGTGCGACCTCTGTATCATATAGGGGCAGAATGTCATTTTGTGGTATGGAATTCCATGCTTGTTGTACTTGTTGTGACAATACTGGGAAGGTCAGGGCTGGCTGTGGATGATGATATCCCATACGTGCTCAATTTGGAACAGATCGATAGAGATCTCGCAGGCCGAGGTAACACTCTAAATAGCATTTCAACACTCTACATAGCACGTTGCGTTGCAACAGCGATGTGAGGGAGAGCGATATCCAGTAGGAAAACTCCCACTTGAATGATATTCATGAATGACAGCACTGTAAGTTGAATGACCATTCAGTCAGTGTGTTTGGGATAACCACGAGAGTGCACCTGCTGACATAGGAAATTTCTCCCCAGACTACGACTCAGGTGTAGGTCCAGTGTGTCTAAGCCACAAACACTTTGGTTGCAGATGTTCTCCTGGTCTTCTTCTGAATTAAAAAAATTAAGTAACGAGGTTTGGTAACGAAGCCACCACCACTAGATGGTGCCACAATGAAATGTCTCTCACGTTTGGGGACTTGCCGTGTTTGCAAAGTCTAAGTTGCACAAAATGCAGCCCCATTGGGGGGGAGGGGACTTTTACAAAATTAAGGTGCCCACCACTGCCGCGCGTTGTCGGATACCTCCAGAAATATTTTTCTTAACTCACATTATTTAGCCGAAATACACCATTACGTTTGAAAGTGGTAATTGTTAAAATTAAGATAATATGTTTCGACGAAGGAAAACAAGAATATACTTTTCATTTTCTTATTATTTTCTCGAAATGTATGACTCACAAAAACAGATATGTAACATATCACATAATTGCTTTTCCAATGCAATAAGTTTTCAAATCTCATCAACAGCTTTATGATATTTATTTTCATTCTTTTGTGTTTGTTTCGATAAAGTTAATTGATTCGACGGGAGATTTGGACTATTCCTTTAGGGAAAAAACATAAACAGTAAAATAACCTTCATTTAAAAAACATTGTTAATCATTGCTTTTATTTTTAGGATCTGTGTAATAGAAATCCTGACTATTACTCAGGGTTTTGGGCAGAACTTTTAACTGTTGAGGAAGCTTTGAAATTTTGCTTTACTGAGAGTGTCAGTACAGATATTTGGATATTCAGTGATAGCCGCAGCTCTAATCAGCCTCTGTCTGAATAGTGGAGGCATGATGACAGAACGACGACGAGTATTGACCAGCTGTTAAATAGCTTGAGTGCAAATGTTAGGATATTTTTTGAATGGGTACCGTCGCCCGTGAATATCTGCGGGAATGAGATTGCAGAGGGTTTGGCCCATGAAGGCAGCCATAAAGATTCTACACATGGTGACTGCCTTACTTTTTCAGAAATTGCTACACGAGTCCAACAAGATATCAGTTCCTCTAGGAGGCAGGCCCCCGTACATGAGTGGTATGAAGAAAACTGTCCTGGTACTGCTTTGCATAAGACAGGCAGTAGGCTAGATGAAACTACTCTAACTAGGTTTCGCAGTGGACACACTCGAGCTCAATGACATGTCACAGTTCTTAAACAGTCCTGCTACAGTTCTTCAACGTTTAAAAACGCATTAGTTCATGGACTTGATCTAGATGTTTTTGTGGATCAAGTGCGATAAGAAACAACAGAACAACAATGGTTGCCCACGAAATTCATCGCGGCAAAGGGCGAGATGTATACCTGTAGTTAGTTGTAGCCTTAAACACCAGACAGGTGACAGTACGATTTGGTTCGGTCCCACCCCGATTTTGTGGGAGAACACCCTGGAGGTGGTTAGGGGCCTCCCACCTTTTTTCCCCTTCCGTAAACCTCACGAGAGGACTTCCGGCTCTACGGCTATTTAGAGCACCCCAATGCTGCAAAGGGACTATACATTTATAAACATCCAAGCCTTCTCCCGGATTCGAACCCAGGCCCAACGGCACAGCAGTCAGCGTCTCTAAGCACTATAGTGGATATGTGGCTGACCTTCTAATGAAGAAAGATAAAATTAAGAAATTCCGATATAGAATATTAGCATTTAAATATAATCTCAAGGAAATGTTTATTTACATCACACCCCGTGAAGCAACGGGAGAGCTATTGGCTACGAGCCTCGTAATTTTGCACCACGTTCAAGTGACAAGAACAACAACTAAACTAACCCCCATCTATACGATGGGTCTTCATTGGCACTCAGATTCATGACACGCAGGCCGCGAGTCAATGACCATGACCAATAGGCTACCGCAGCTTCTAAAATGCCTAAAGGGGGTGAATATCTTTAAAATTTATAGAGCTTAGTAATTCAGTGTTCTAACAATTCAAAGCACTTAAGATTATGTTGCGATTAGCAATATTGCTTTAAAATAATATATATTTTTTGAAAGTTTAGCTCATATGTGGCTATCCCGCTGCCTGCCTTGAATAATTTTACAGCCAACGAGATTCATTACAACTTTACAAAATGTGACTATTTTGTACAATATTTTTGTTTTTAGCGTGTTTTCTAACAAATAAATCCCATAACTGTTTCTATTTTATCACGTTGATTCTGTTACTGTGGATATTTTTTCTTTCGAAAGATTAAATTTATCAAACATAAATCACGCTTAAACTTGCTTAACGAAAACCTGCAACCCATCAATTACTGTGTTCAGATACACACATTGAGATCGATTTGCAAAACCTAAGTGAAGGGGTTGAGAAACAAATATCTCACTAATTAAATTAATTAAATATTTGATTACTGCAATATTATTATTATATTATCTATGTTTGTATAGATGAAAAACATGAAATGTAATATAAAATATATTTTTAAGAGAGGCCTGCAATATTGTAATGTTTTTCTGAAATGAAGCAAGGTCATTTGGATTGGCCACCCCTGGTTTAGGTGAAGAATTTTTCAAACGTCCTCCCATTGGTGTGGTGTGGTAGCTAGGGGAGAGGCTGCCAGCTCAAGTGTTATCCACGTCACTTGACCATGTTCAAAATTACGTGGTCCGTCGCCAAAAGCCCTCGTGTAGCTGAACAGTGCGACGTTAATATTCACTCACTCACTAACTGAAGAATTATAGTTACTATTATTATTGGATTTTGCCTATGGTTTTATAGAGTTTACGTCATTTTTTTCAGTTATTTAAAGGTAATCGTGATTAAAAAGTTAATTTTATATTATTTTTTTTTTAAATATTAAAAACTTAATTTTATATTGTTTACTGAAAAGAATGCAAAAATAAAATGAAAATCAAATTATAAGCACTTAAAATGACTTCGTAAATACCCAAAATTGTGATGAAAAATATTAATAGGGTTAATATTATTAACTTAGGTATTTTTCTTTTGTTGATTGTGTGTAGCGTATTCAATGAACTTTTCGGGACTAATTAGTTTTTAATTAACGACGCTTCGGATTAAATTAAAAATATTACTTATTCAAATAAATATTTTATGAAGGCAGTCTTAAAGAATATGATTCGAAATAGTTTTACAGCAATTTCCTTTTTTTTTTTCAATTATTTATCGCGAGATTTTACACACGCAAATTTTGCACGGATGTAAATTTAGGGTGGTCGCGTAGGTGTCGACCTTGTCACCTCATCGTACATCACAATTATAAGCCCTCATTTGCAGTGCTTAGAAGACTTTTTTTAACTTACCAGAACAAAAGCAATATCAAAATGTTAAGCAAAACTTTGAGCATAGAAGTATGAATCTCTCCTAAACTAAAAACGCAGAAAATTAATTTTTTTAACTTGATTTTTTGAACGAATTTTTTTTTTGTAAGCACATACAATTCCTTAATTATTTTTAAGGGATGAACTATATAATTTAATGTAATACATCAGCGTAGGATATAAAATTATGTGGGTTAAACTGGTTCAAAAGGAATACAACAAACCAAATGAATCTAGGGCACCAAAAAAAAATTTTAACAGCCAACGAAAAAACAAAAGCAAAAAAGAGACGAAAAATCTCTTGTTCCAACTGTAATTGGACGTATAGAAAGATCTGTAGGAGTCGAATAGGTTAATTAGAGCATTTTTATTAATTATATTCTTACCTAAAATAGGAATGAAAGAGTTGGAGCTCTTGTTTGATGATTCATGACGTTCGAATTTTGTTTTGAATTTAAAACTGAGTAACACTTCTAGATTTGGAACATAAATCTATTCTTTTTTTATTTAATTACCATAATTTGTTTCTTCATTCCATTGAACCGAAAAAATAGATTGAGATTGAAAAGTGAATCACCTTGAAAACAGGCGTTTAAATGAGTATTTTGAATTTTAGCATTTCACGGAAAATATATTTATTTCCTTTTACGAGTTATTTTAATCGATTTAAATCTTCGATCTTTTTTTTTTCATAATTTATATATTCTATTTTTATTAAGTAATAATCTTGGTTTTTTTAATGTATACGGAAAAATGTTGAGGAAAATTTACCATCTTTAGTTTAATTTTAGAAAATAAGCATTTATCATCTCTCTTTTCTCATATATATCCATATAGTTCTCGTAAATAACTCAGGGCTGCGGTAGCCCAGTGGTTAAGGTATCGGACCATGGCAGGCATGTCATGAGTTCGAGCCCTATACCACTGAAGACCCAGTGAGGCAGCGATACACGTTAAATCTGTCGAGAGCTGAAATGTCCTCCGTTGGTGTGGTGTGGTAGTTAGGAGAGGGTGCCAACTCAGGTGTCGTCCGTCATGACCATGGTTCAAAATTACGTGGTCCGTCGCCAAAAGCCCTCGTGTAGCTGAACAGTGCGACGTTAATATTCACTCACTCACTCACTCACTCACTCGTAAATAACTCTATTGCATCTGCAAAAACAACCTGTAAAAAAAACGTCAAGTGGACCTTATAAGGATTCTCAAGATATTTATATGGGGGTGTAAATTGTGTGTTTGGTAAAAGAGTCGTAGGTTGAAAATTCAACTCCATATAAAACCTACAATTTCGATATTAAAACACGCCATGTATGTTGTTTTCCCTGCAGTGATACACAGCTTTTACGAAAACTGAGTTTTACAGGCCTTCCCAGCATTGACATAAAAAGTAAGATAATAGCAGCCCATAGAAGATGTGAGAAGGGTTACCAGATTGGCGACTTTATCGCACTTGACGACAAATTTGGAGAAAAATAATATCGACAAGGAACCTTCGGGAACCTTTGGCTAGTGGAATTGTTCTAGAGACATTTCTGGGCCGCTGTAAAGCTTGTTTATAACGAGTGCGTTTTCAATTAATATAAATAATCTGTTATAATATTTCTTTGTACATTTAAGTCGATTTGTCTTCGTGAAGACATTTGTTCGTCCTTGTCCATTAATAAACTTGTTATTATTCAATTATAAGGGTCACTCAAATGAAAACGGCATCGCTGTAATAACTCCACATTTCAAAGAGAAAGATGACTGCGCATGTCCTTACACAGGGTACAGAGTGTTGGGAATTCATGCGATATCGTGAGATCCCTCCAGATGCGTGTGTGATAGCGTGAGATCATGTTAAAAGGCATCATTCGCATCATGGGTGCCTCCAAACGGTACGACTGCCAATGCTGCTGTGTACTGTACCACATTGCATGAACTAAGACAGAATATCAAGAACTGCTGACGTGGCATGCTCTCCGATGGGGTTATCACCTTCCATGATAATGCTCGTTCTCAGTTGGCTCGTCCTCATGTGGAAGTGGGGTCCAAACATTTTTAAGGCAATGTGGCTGGTAGGTGGTTTTTGAACATCCCCCTTACAGCCCGAACTTCTAACCATGTGAATGCAACATCTTCGGTCCTCTCCAGAAAGTTCTTAAGGAACGGAGATTTTCCAACAATAATGAGATTCAAGCTGCTGTTCAAAATTGGTACCACAACCAACACCAGAGCTTCTTCTGGTGGTGAACCGCTGAGACACTTGTCCCAATCTACAAGGTGACTCTCTTCAGCCTAACTGTTACGTTTGTATTGCTTCTTTCCTTTTTATACTAATTTATATTAATAGCATTAAACCATTTATCAAAACGACTGTAGTGCCACTTTCATTTGGAGGACCCTTATAATTGTAATCGTTGGTTGCTCTTCACCCACACAAAATTACAACAATGTTTGTGGTATACCCTCCGTTGGAGATACCTCTCTCCACTCTCCATGCCACCTACATCTAAGGGAACGAAGGATGCGCCACTAAACTCAGTCATAATAAAATCAGTTTATTCTGACCTTAATTTATATATAATACAACAACAATACTAGTCTAGGAGGATATTGATCACGAGTGAGTAGACGCAACACGTATTACTGATAATAAGCGCAATTAACAACTGAAAAAATCTATATTTATATATTAATTCCTAAGTTAATAGTATCCGCACTATCCTTATAGTTTAGATAAACTAGCTTACCGCTATTTCTTTGGTAAACAGCTGCGGTCCGTAAAACGTCAATTCAACCTTTAATTGGGCTGGTTCTGGCTTAGGCAATACTCCGCTGGTCTCGGACCCACTTTTGACTTATCTACACCGGCACTATTAGGTCAACTCCCAGAATGAAGACTCCTCTACTAGACTTTATCTCACTTCATTTAACGATCACTTCTAGCATTACTTCTCCACTTAGCGATCCTCTTGAATGCTAACCTTCCAATATATATGATTCCTAATTTGCATAAACATGTTCTCTTCTTGAGTTGGTTGGAAAGAATTGCCATTATGGCCCATAAAAAACCCAAGAGGACAATTAATGGAAGTCGCGAAAAAGCCCCGTCACATGTTGGTGATTCTTAATTTAAAATCCGATGAAACAATTTGATGAAATACAATGAAACAATTTGAGGAATGAGGAACTAGTTTAGGTATCAAGTAATGATTTTCTAGAAATTCTAAAAGGCCATGCATAAAATATTAAGGGTCTTCATATGGTGTTAAAATGTTTGGGCAATGAAATATCTGATCAGAAGTTTAATAATTATTTGAGAGTTTAATTAATTATATTACTTTTATTCAAATTTTAGCACATTTATAAAAGTGAATCATTATAAAAGACTAATGCTAATTTTAAAAGGAATCTTCATTCTTTTTTCCTATGTCGAAAACATGTAATAATGTCGTACAATGTTTTTGATGTGTAGACGACACGTTTTCTCTGAGAGGGGGTTGTCAACAAGAAGTTTCAAGGACAGCAGCCATAAAACAGACCAATTACGATGTTTAATGTTTCATAAATCCAGAAGCAATCGCCCCCCAGTATTAACAAAGCAAATAAATAGAAAATAAATACTATGGCCATGGATATTATTAATATTGGAACAAAAGGATTATAATTCATTAAACAAATTGAATGTAAAGTTCTTTTTTTAAAGGAAAAAAAAGAATTAACTGTTCGTAACCTATTTGTGAAGCAATATAAAAGATAAATAAATGTTTGACAAGTCATTTAAACCTTTTCTAAATCTATTTAACTTTGAACAATGCATTAATTTACGCAACAGACTGTTTAAAAGAAGGGTTGGGAATGGAAAAAATAAAAAGGTCTGCAAAGCGAAAGAGCTAAAGCTCTTTTTATAGAAGAATCGGTGGATTATTTCCAAAATCCAATAAATCTCGCGATTTCAAACCTTTTTTGATCCATGAGCCCTTTCACTGTTAAAATGAATGAGAACTGTTCCTCCTCGATGGATTTCCCTTCTTAAAGATAACTTTCTTATTTAAGGTATCCGACTATATTCGAAACCGCGATTTTAAAAAAGAACATAAATGGATAATTTTCATGATATTTAGTGTCACTTAGATTAGAATACATGTATAAAATTGTTTTAAGGACATTTTGACAAAAAAATTATTTAAATACAATATTTCGGCAAAAAATTAACTTAGAATAACCTTTTTCAAAATGTTCTCCTTTTGTGAAAAATGCTTCTATTATAATAATATTTTGCCTGTATATATAGCTCATACCTCTGTACAGAGGCTCAACTACGATTTTTGAAAAATTCACATTATTTTTAGAGTTACAACCGACTGAAATAATTATCGGCGTTTTTTTCTTAAAATTTCTCCCCTCTGTTGTCGTAAAACATGGATAAATCCACTTCAAAATTATATATTTCAAAAATTGTAGTTGAGCCTCTGTACAGAGGTCTGAGCTATATACAGGCAAAATATTATTATAATAGAAGCCTTTTTCACAAAAGGAGACTATTTTGAAAATGGGTCATTCTATGTTAATTTTTTGTCAAAATATTGTACTTAAATAATTTTTTACTGTAATACTATTCTTAAAACAATTTTATATACATTTTCTATCTAAGTGACACTAAATATCATAAATATTATCCATTTATACGCTTTTGCAAAATCACGTTTCCGAACTTAGTCGGATACCTTAAAGATAACTTTCTTATTTAAGTATGCAACTTATACATACATGTGTAAAATTACTAAAATTAAAGTCAGTAAATTGCATGGAAAATCGGTTATTGATCGACCACCACGTGAAGAGCTTTGACTTCACCCATAATTCGTGACTTGTTTCCTATTTTATTTTTGAAAAATTGTATTCTTCAGTATTCTTAATTGCATTGCTAAACGCGATTTTCCCAACTACCCCATGCCTACTACTATAAAAATAAATATCAAAATGGAAATACCCATTTATATATGAAATAAATACAGATTACTTGGATTATTAGTATTATTCTTATAATTGTTCAAAATTTGTATGGCTTTTATCGTATGTCCCTGTGAAGAAATTCATAACATTTGAATATAACATTTTGAAAAAAGTCATGACAGAAGAGAGCAACTTAAAGTCGAGTTACTAAAAATATTTCAAGGGGCTGATAAATGTCAACGAACGGGAAGAGAGGGTAGTTCCCCAGTTATTCTAAATGGGGCATTTCAGGATACTGTATCATATAACAACTGAATAAGTTCGTTTAGTACTCAGTGGCGTAAAGAACACCCCCGCATCGTAGGGACCCAAGAAATAACTTGATAACATACTTGACTAACGCCAAGTATGTACACTTTGTAAGATCCGGCCTGGGGCCCAAGACTTCGCAGGGGGGGGGACAATTATTCGTCGTTACTCCACTGTTAGTACTCGTATATAAGGCCTGAATAAAAAATGAGGTTTTGGATTCCTTAATCAAAAGATTTTATATTTTATGGTATAGCTTAAGGTAAACTTATATCTACCAGCTTAAGGTATCCGACTACGTTCGGAACCGTGATTTTAAAAAAGCGCACAAAAGGATAATTTTCCTGATATTTAGTGTCACTTAGATTAGAATACAGGTATAAAATTGTTTTAAGGATATTTTGACAAAAATTATTTAAATACAATATTTTGGCAAAAAATTAACTTAGAATAATCTTTTTTTTTCCAAAATGTTCTCCTTTTATAAAAAAAAATGCTTCTAAAATAATAATATTTCACTTATATAAAGTAAAGACTTCTCCAAAGAGTCTGAACTATCTTTTTTGAAAAATTCACATTATTTTCAGAGTTACTACCTATTGAAATAATTATCGGCGTTTTTTTCTTAAAATCTTTTCCCTCTTTTGTCGTAAAACATGGAAAAACCCACTTCTAAGTGATATATTTCAAAAATTCTAGTTGAGCCTCTTAGAGGTCTGGCTATATACAGACAAAATATTATTATAATAGAAGCATTTTTCACAAGGAATATTTTGAAAATGGGTTACTCTATGTACATTTTTTGTCAAAATGTTGTACTTAACTAATTTTTTATTGCAATAATATTCTTAAAACAATTTTATATACATTTTCTAATCTAAGTGACATTAAATACCATAAATATTATCCATTTATACGTTTTTGCAAAATCACGGTTCCGAACGTAGTCGGATACCCTTAATCCCTCGCGGTTCGGCTCAAAAATGTATCTGTACTTCTAAGCGCCATACGAACTGCTTCAGTGCCGGTTTATCCATTGAGTTCTTAGGGTGGGCACCATGGGGCCTACAAGGGTCCGGATAAGCTGGACTTAACCCTTTTATACTATATATATCATATACTATATATATATATATATATATATATATATATATATATATATATATATATATAAATGTCAATCCTCTAGTGCCAGAGGGGCCTGTAGATCTTTTGCGTCCAGGGCCCAAAATGAGCTTAGAATCGGCAATGAACTTCTCGTAAGCCGTGAACTATCTTCTATTGTGGTTTTTGAAGAATATAAAGAAGTTCGCAGTTCAGTTTGAGCGTCTTACATATTATACTGGTTTTCTATCTACTACGAATCTCCAACACATACTGGGGGCTGAGAGTGATTATCATTGGCTCGCGGTTGTTCCGGACTTTTTTTTAGAAGTTTGTTGTGAAAAAAAAAATTTAACGAACGGTTCGCAAATGTATAAACATCTTTAGAGAATGCTTTCGTTCAAGAAAAAATTGCTCATCAAATGCCAACATTCATTATCCCCATGAGAGTTATAAAAAATATCTAATATATAACACTAGACAGCTGTGTTTAACAGCTGTGTTTTTTTATAAGTTCTTCTCTCAGATGTACATAAATGTTTTTCTTTTTTCCTTTCTTTGTACATTCTTGATGATAAATAAATATTTTGGAATTTCATAAAAATGTTCATCAATTCAGGATTTTCCAAATACAGCTATTGATTTCTCTCACTACCTACTTGTATTATCAGTTCTGAAAAAATTATGGAGGATTTAAAATTAAAAACTTTACAATAAAATTTAAACTAAATATTTTCTATGTGTTATTTTACCTTTAAATTTTATCCACAATGCTCATATTTGACTTCACATGTGCTTGAAGTATCTTTGATTATAGAGGCTAGCCCTTATTTCCATCAGAATTTGCATTGTTGATTTCCTTAAGGACATTTAGGAACTCTTCTAATTGGGATGTCGTTTTTGGTACATCTTTTCCTTCTATACTGACCACAATTTATAATCAATTGGATTTTAATTTGGAGATTGGAAGGCCAATCTTCATGTTCTATTAACTATTTCGAGGGCCTTGGGAAGATTACTTCCCCTGTACATGTCTTACTAAATACACTCTGTGGGAAGCGCAAAACCCATTATAATATATTGGCCTTGCTATTATAACGATGGGAAGACTAATTCCTATACTAATCTTTTATTTTCTTGCTGACCTTGTCATCATAAATAGTTTCAAACTGTGGAAAGTGAACAAAAGAAACAGAAGTTTAGATTAGCTAACATTCTGTATAGCATTGGCTCGTCAGCTAATAGACGAATATTCCTCAAGCAAAAGGAAAGGACGTCATGTTGGCTTACAAGCAAAAAGTGTGTAGTTCTGCACGATGTGCGCTTAGCCAGTGTGGGAAATCATATGCCAAAGATGGTATCCAATTAAAGTCGATGTAGGAAATGTAGCAGAAAGGGATAAAAAAAAGAGGACCCGTACCTGTGTGCAGAATGCGATATTCCCTAGTGCACTGCGGCATGCTTTTTGTCTTTTCAAGACAAATAATCACCATTAACTTAAATTTTCTATATAGTGGTGAATGGCTCCTTGGGAAGTATTCCTCCACCCTAAAATTCAAATATAAGCATAAAATTCGGCAAAATAAAATATATTTCTTTAAATGCTATTGTATAATTGTTAAAAAATAAAAATTTGAGAGAAATTCAAAATAAATAAATGACCAACAAAAGGGTTAACATGTAAAGTCTCTTTTCGACAAGGATTTCAACTACTTTCACAAAAATGGCAATCTCACTGAGTACGGATGACCGCTTCTAATGCAGTTTGGAACACTCTTGGTCTCAGAAAATCTCTTATTGGTTCGATAAAGAAATAACCTTTTAATGTTTAAAAATGCTTAAGATCACATTAAAAATCACCAAGGTGCTCTTTCTTGTATGTAGAGAAATATCTGCTGCACGATTCTGTTCGATGTGTTAAAGTTGGATTGAATTAGAACAAAATGCTTGAAAGAGACTGTCGTGGCCCGAAGGTCGCGTGTGTGAGAGGGTTCGAGGACGAAGTAGATATAATCTTAAAATAGCTAATTTTGTTTAATCTTTCCCCCTTTGCGAAATACACTTTTATAACTTAATCCTGGGAACAATAACAAATCCTAAGCCGTAATCAGATAACTAAATTATGGAAGGTACTGAACTAGAGTGGCAACTCCTTGTATGATCCTTTTTGAAGCCCGATAGTATGGTCAGCTCCAAGTTTGTTTACTTAACCACTTCCACATGGATTTTTCATCGAATATTAATCTTAAGATGCGTGACCACCACTCGCTGTTTACTAACAACTGAAATTCAACTTAACGATTAACGTTTAAGGCTATCGTCGGCTAATGTTAAAGAATAGGGGCCGAATTCGGAATATTTTTTCAGATATAAAAGTATTCAAACATTAATATTACATTCTGGCTTCACTATCCTATAGAGAATCGCTTATTTTATCTCATACTACTTATTTTTATCAGAGTTGACACATTTTTTTTTTCCATTATAAAATGTGTTTTGCATTTTTTCCCCTATACCGTAATGCTAAATGACCTATCCCTTCACATGTTAAAAGGAAAAACTAATTGTTTATGAAATATTTTGAAATTTTAAAAACACTACATTATAAACAAATGCATGAGTTGCATTGTCACACATTTTTATAAAAATTGAGGCATTTTTTCTGTTTGAAAATGTGTTCAGCGTCAAGTTCCCACTCTCGAACATATGGCGAAAACAGCCTTAACTATTAACTCGCCTACTCAACGACTGGCACTTAAATACTAGTTCCACTGGCATTAAATCATGTCTACGGAAAGCTGTTTTTAAACTAAAATCAAGTTTAAAAAACCATTTCCACAAGAGGATTAGTAGAAGACCGGTTTAGAGAACCCTTTACAAGATTACAGTTATTTGAAAAACATTGCAGACGATCTTTATCGACAAAATTCAGCAGACGATCTCAAATTTTTGTATCAGAACTTTTGCTACGAGTAGGTACAGTGGTTTATTATAAGAAACGATAGTGTATTCAGTCAAGTGTTTAAAATAATAGTCTACAAATCTGAAAAGGGAAACCGCAACTCGCCAGACAATACTAGGTACAAAAAGTTATTGCTCATAACGATGGGAAATACGATTTCTTAATTGCTTTACCATTTACGACCGATTATGTTTCTATTTATGTATTTTCCCATGTTTAATGCAGGAGAGTATATAAACAGAAAAACTAAGGCGGAATAACATGTTGTTATTTTTTGGAAAACGAAAAAAAATCAGAATAATTTGTCGCAATATTTGATATCAATCATTTTAAAAAAAACGATTTATATTCCTTTTCTTGTTTGATGGGCGATTTTTTATAGCTTTCTGCTCAGAAAGTTTTACTTCGTATATCTTGTAAGGGCACCCCCCTCGGGTGCCCTTCTCCTAGATTATCAGCGGGAGCTAGAGGTGTAGAAATAAATGAACTAGAAGCTGCCACAATCTTAATATGACTTTATTAAGATCTTAACTTAAACCCCAATAACATATTAGATAATAATATGATATGTGAGAGAATCTACGGTGGGTAAACACACAATATATATACCGAATAACGACCGGACCACTATCAATAACTAACTCGCCTAAGCTCAATTTAATGGAACACAGATCCGAATATTTAAATGGTCACTCCTCCTTAATGTCAACGAAGCCTCAATCTATCTGATCCTAGCTGAAGTTGCGGTTCGACTGGCGTGCAATGGTATGCACTTGACTAAGGGCTCTCTGTCACGGGTAACTTCTCTTGACTGTCACTAACTCTTGAAATACTCTTCACACTTGCCACACGAACTAACATGAACACTCCCCAAATGCCGCACCGCTTACTCTAAACTCTGTTATTTAAAAGCTTCCTAATTTGCATCTTTCCTTCACTTTTCTTCTCGAGGTTGGTTGGAAAGAATTGCCATTTATTCTGGCCCCAAAGGACCCAAAGGGACATGTTAATGAAAAAATGCATGAGCCCGTCACAATCTTTATATGTTTGCTTAAGGATTATTCATTTGATTCGAATAAAATCTTAAAAGGACGTTTGCAATTTTTATACTTTTATAAATCTGATTTTTTTTTAGTAATATTTCAATCTAATTTCCTTCATTTTAAATATTTAAGTTTCTTTTGTGGTTGTTATTTAAAAAATTGTTAGAATTTGTGACGAATCTATACACATCCTCTCACTAATCCTCTTGGGGAATCTTTGGGCCAGCATTCAGCGTTTAATTCACAGCCATCCCTCTCAAGAAGGAACCTTGATGTTCAGATTAGTTCGACTATATAAAGTCAGAGTTTTGATAATTATAGAGGAGGAGGTAGGAAGCAGCTACATTCGCTAAGCAGGTGAGATCGAATAAGGTTTACTTTCGCATACAAAGATTAATAGTGGTGATTCGCTACTGAGTTGAATTAGTGGATTTGAGGTTAGGAACCAACGATAGATTAGGTTGAGCTAAATAAGTTGGTCCCGCATATTTGCTTTCATAATTATTGCTTTCTCCGTGCTACTAAATAGACATTCACTTAGAGCAGGGGTGTCCAACCCAAATGACCTTGCGGGCTACTTCGGAAAAACGTTATAATCTCACGGGCCGAACATAAAAATATGTACCTTTATTTCAGATTTGGAAACAAAAAAACATTTATTGGAGAGAAAATTTAAAAAAGAATGAATTATTATTATTGTTTTCATTATTTTTCATCTATACAGACATAGATCATATACTAATGTTTGTATAACATAATTATGCAATGATTAAATGTTTAAAATATTACAGTTGTCAATTTCTTGAAAATTACGATGTTCCTTTTGAATTGATCTTTAGTTACTCATTGTTGAAATTTGATTGTGCTGTCATTCACAAACGATTAAGTACACATTGGCCTCTTTATCTTAACCGTCCTGGATATTTTTTTTAAACTTAAAAAAACATCTCTGACTGGCTGCCTCTTGCTTTTTGGGCACTCCAAACAGAAAAGGTGGAGGAGAAATGAAAGTCGCACACACACAGAGAATCATGTACCATCCATAGTAAAGGATATGCATAATGCAAGTCGAAATTTATTAAAAAAGTAATTATTTATTATAGCAAAATCAAACGTAACTGTTTGATAAAATATAAATCTATTTTAATCTAAAGGACATTTCTATTATCAAAAAGGATTTATTTTAAAACATGAACAGGTAACAGGCAAATATATTGTAAATTTATATATATATATATATATATATATATATATATATATATATATATATATATATATATATATATATATATATATATACATAAATTTCCCCTAAAATAAATTTCAAAATGCAAAAACTTTAAAAACCTGATGTTTAAAAAAAATTTTTAAAGAGTCGGTGGGCCTCAACTGACGTACTGGTGGGCAACATGCTGTCCGCGGGCCGCGTGTTGGACACCCTGACTTAAAGAATAAATTGTTGTTGGTTAGTGTGTTTGAATAAAAAAATAATTGTGATTATGGAAGTCTCTGGTTCTGCTTTCATTCCTCCCACATCCTTAGGTAGACAAGAACGGTGAGAGAGGATCTTCAGGTGTAAGTCACTCACAAATTTTTTTAAAGAACATTTCCTGAATTAAAATAATTATAGAAGCAAAGACGGACGATTTTCATGATGCAGAAAAGCGACAAGAGACCATGTCGTATGATTATGCAGAATGTTAAAGATCCCTAGAATGCCTGTCTGGCTTGGATGCTCTGGGCAAAATTTCAATCCTGGTACCCTTTCACATCTTCAGAAATCAGATGTCTCCCTCTGGTGTGAAAAATGGGGGTCAAAATTATGTGACGATGGTATTCCGCCTATATGGTGCCGTAATTAAAGGTGATACCGACTCCCAGGAAATGTACTAGGTCTGCAATGGTTAATAGCAATCCGCAGTCCCAATGGAAATTAATAATAATAATAAATAAATAAACACCTCTTAAGATAGAAAAGGTATCCTACTACGTTCGGAACCGTGATTTTAAAAAAGCGCATAAATAGATAATTTTCATGATATTTAGTGTCACTTAGATTAGAACTACATGTATAAAATTGTTTTAAGGACATTTTGACAAAAAAATTATTTAAATACATATTTCGGCAAAAATTAACTTAGAATAACCTTTTTCAAAATGTTCTCCTTTTGTGAAAAATGCTTCTATTATAATAATATTTTGCCTGTCTAAGTCAAAACCTCTGTACAAAGGCTCACCTATGATTTTTGAAAAATTCACACTATTTTCAGAGTTACCACCCATTGAAATTATTATCGGCGCTTTTTTCTTAAAATTTCTCCTCTCTGTTTTAGTAAAATATGGATAAATCTTTCTAAGCTAATATTTCAAAATTCTAGTTCAGCCTCTGACAGAGGTCTGAACTATTATAACAAAAATATTATTATAATAGAAGCTTTTTCACAAAGGATAATATTTTTGAAAAATGGGTCATTCTATGTTCATTTTTTGTCAAAATATTGTACTTTAATAATTTTTTACTGTAATAATATTTTTAAAACAATTTTATATACGTTTTCTAATCTAAGTGACACTCAATATCATGAAAATTATCCATTTATACGCTTTTTTAAAATCACGGTTCCGAACGTAGTCGGATACCTTAAGGTCTCTTTGTGACATCATTTAATTGCGTTTCAGACATTTTTTAGATCATTACTAACCAGTTTTATCTTATAATTACTGAACAGCTCTTTAAAATTTTGAATATGGGTATACGAATCGGAGGGAATTCTTCAAAATGCAGATGAAGCCATAGTTTCCAAAAGACTTACTACGAAGGTAAATTTATTTAATTCTTGTAATTGGATTGTATCAGCACGTACGGAGCTCTAAGGTAGTCATACTAATATGAGTGGAGGAAAAGTATGAGTGTGAGAGTATATGAACGAGTATGTGTTTGTGTGCGTGCTTATCTGTCTTTGGAGACCTCTTATAGTATTATACAAGAATTTTTGTCCATAACGCCTCCACAACCCCCATCGGGGGTCGATTTCTATAAAACCTGTTCTTAGCACATTTCTACTCAACAAAAGAAACTTGAATACCAAATTTCAAGTTTATGAGTCTAATAGATCATAAACGGGATTTCTTTTATCTGTAACACTCCAATAACCCCTTGGATGTCAATTTCGGACAAAACCATTCTAATCGAATCTCTACTCAAAAAAAGAAACATGTTTACCAAATTTCCAATCTGTACGTCTAATAGTTCAAAAACATGAACTTTTTTCTATAAAAACCCGCAACTCCACTTAGGGCTCGATTTCCGTAAAACTCATTTTTAGCCGGTCTCAACTCAGTGGAAGAAATGTGCTTACCAAATTTCAAGTACCTCGATTTTATAGTTCCAGAGATCTTGTGATGAGGGAATGAATGATTGTATTTCTTTCAATATATATTTTGATAATCAAGTAGTTATAATACAGAATATTAAGTAGAAATAGCTCACGCACTCTCCTCTTCAAGAAATCCAGAAGCTGCAATCTAGTTGGTTTCTTGGATAAGGGGAGTTGTTATGTTTTATTATTTGGAAGCTTCTTATATCTTGAATCTAACGTGATGAATATGTAGAGCTATAGTGAATTTCTAATTTAGAACATCTACTTGTAGTCATTTTTGTGTTCCCATGGCTATATGACCCATTTCATGTGATTCTTATCAATGTTAATATCTCTAAATTCTGAAGAGGTAAAATATATTTTTAAAGATCAAAAGTTTGCAAATTATAAAATTCCATCCATACATTGAGTCTCTACTCCGTAATATTTTTACTAAAAACTTCTGCAAAGTTAATATGCTGGACTCTCAATAGGATGCTGGCTTAATAAAACCAGCTTCCTATTAAGGTATCCGACTACGTTCGGAACCATGATTTTAAAAAAGCGCATAAATCTATAATTTTCATAATATATAGTGTCACTTAGATTAGAATATATGTATAAAATTGTTTTAAGGACATTATGACAAAAAAAAATTATTTAAATACAATGCTTTGGCAAAAAATTAACTTAGAATAATCTTTTTTCCAAATGTTCTCCTTTTGTAAAAAATGCTTCTATTGTATTAATATTTTGCCTGTATATAGCTCAGACCTCTGTACAGAGGCTCAACTATGATTTTTGAAAAAATTCAAATTATTTTCAGAGTTACAACCATTTGAAATAATTATTGGTGTATTTTCTTAAAATTTCTCCCTTCTGTTTTTTTAAAAAAAAGGTAAAAATTCTTTTTCATTTTTTTTCAAAAGGAGAAATTTGGGGTTACTTAAAAATTTTTCCAAAAAATATTGCATTTTAAAATTTTTTTTTTTGTATCTATTTTAAAAAAAATTTTATACATGTATTCTAATCTAATATCTAAAAATAAAATTTTTATTTCATTTTTAAAAACCGGTTCAACTATCGGATACCTTTAAAACCTTTTCCTCAATTTTTAAAAAATATTTTCGAAACAGATTGTACAAAATAATATTTATAAAATTCTTTAAACAAACAGAATAATACTCGTATAATCC
This sequence comes from Trichonephila inaurata madagascariensis, assembly GCA_019973955.1. Lineage (NCBI taxonomy): Eukaryota > Metazoa > Arthropoda > Arachnida > Araneae > Nephilidae > Trichonephila > Trichonephila inaurata. Next base: position 119,727 of record BMAV01003903.1, on the reverse strand, counting down.
TTTTTATAGTTTTATAATATAGATTTTTAATAGTTTTTTTTTTTTTTCTATAGCAGCTATTTGAGCCTTATTGAAATAAATATTGAGACCAAGTTATATATATAAAATTCTAATAAATGATCTAAAAGATGTGGAAACATAAAAAAAATATAGATTTAAAATTTTGCAGATCCTTAATTTCCCCATTGATTAAGATTTGTTTGAAGTACGCGTTTTCATGCAGTGAAAAAATATTTTTATACTAACCACTATTTTAGCGTCATCTCCTATAAAGATATTGATAGTTTAAAAAACACTCCAATATTCTTTAATTTATATATTTTTCCTTTTTATAGATTGTTTTGAAGAAACTGAGCAATGTGTCACCGAGAATTTCTTTTGATGGTGTAGTTTAAAGATGAAGAGAATCTGAGACAAGTGATGATGATGAATATTAAAATAAAAAAAACCTATAGAAAGAATATCTTCCATCAAATCTGCAGTAAAAACTCTTTATATATATATATCAAAAAATCTAGAATAAAATTCAAAAGAAGTCGCACATATTAAGATTGCTGTATATGAAATGGTACTTAAAAGGAAAACGAAAAATCGTGAGAATAAAGACGCAATTTATAAATATGCCTGCTTTTACCAGTAATGAATTTAATTTTTTTAAAATTGTTCTATGCAAAGCTTTCTGGAGAACTCGCGCGCCCATAGATTCTTTGTAAATCCCAGAAAAGGGAATTCTAAGTGCATCTTTCCTATTTGATTGAGAAATTAAAACATTTAAAAGAAAGTAATTAATTATTTGTTTTGGACTGTGGCAGCTATTATTTTTGCACTAACTTTATTTTATTCCATCGATTTCTGTATGTAACATTATCGTCTGTTTTTAAATTGTTGTTCTAGTAGCTGTTCTATATGTTACTTAGTTTGGTTTGTTAATAAAATAATGGGGAAAAAAGTTTTCAAACTTTTTTTGGAAATTAAACAATGCGGACTTTGTTTGAAGAAAATAGTTACAAAATTAAGAAATAGTTTTAGCCACCAAGAAACAACGTTATTGAATATATATTGTTACGTAGATCGGAGTTCGAGGATTTTATGTTACCAGTCTCAAACAGCAGGACAATTCTTTAGGAGTGATGAAAATAAATTTAGAAAAACAATCCTTGAAATACAACATACAGCACACTAAAATCCCCTTACGGCTCGATCGTGATGTTAAGGCTGTCTTCGGCTAATGTTAAGGAATAGGACCCAAATTCGGAATATTATTTCAGATATAAAAGTACTCAAATATTAATATTATCTTTGGCCTTCACTATCCTGTAGAGAATCACTTATTTTATCATACTAGCTCGTTTTTATTCAAGTTGACACTTTTTTTCTTATATAAAATGTGTTTCGCATTTTTTCTTCTATACCGATAATGTTAAATGAGCTATCGCTTTACATGTTTAAAAAAACTGATTATTTATGGAATATTTAGAAAATTTAAAAACACTATATTATAAACAAATGCATGTGAGTTACAACGTCACACATTTTTACAAAAATAGAAGAATTTTTTCTGTTCGAAAATGTGTTCCGTGTTAAGTCTACACTGTCGTACATATGGCGAAAATGGCCTTAATAGATTTTTCCAGTAATTTCCAAAAGCATCCATATGTTCGCCAACATGGTCACCAAAAATGATCCTAACCTGGCTCTGTCGCCAAGTTTCCATTGAATCGCTACTATAATGTAAGGAACGGTGTTTCTTGCGAATATTACAATTATAACATAAAATAAATACATCAGAAAGTAACGTTAATGTATCCAGATGTAAAATATTTATACTAATTTAAGCATTCATTACACAAAATTCGTAATACTATACAGATGTGTATTATTCTCTTAAAACTAATTTTTTAAATTTTCCCCTTTCTTTTATGTTTTCCCCAGTCTCTCTTCTAATTTTTTTTTCAAGAGTCCCGATACAAAATAAAAAAATTGATACTAATGCAATGTTTTAAATTAATTTACTCGTTGTATACATATATTATTTACCTGTTTAATGTGTTTATACAATTTACATACAATTAAATGAATACTAACTTTAATCTACGTTACCTATCTCAACTATAAAGATGATTAAATTGTTCTAGTCCTAATTTCATCACAGCAATTCTTCGTCAAAAAAAGATAAAAAAATAATTCAATGAAAATAAAACAGGAATTTAAACGTTGTAAACCGTTCCAGGTCAAAAGCAGCTGATAGAAACATTGTTTTAACTGAAGCTGAGAAAAGATGAATGTACAAAAGGTTTTTCACCTTTACTCCAGGATAATTTTCCGCCTGAACTAAGACTGTAATGTAAGTTTATAATTTCATTAAAGTTGGTGATATTTGATATCTTTCTTCGTTTCTCAATTTTTAAAATTGCAAGAAGTGAAGAAGCCACTTCTAAGACCCATAAATATTACAATTTGAACATAGCTAGGTAATGTAAAAATAAAAAAGGGTAGTACATTTATTTAAATCATTGTAAAATGGATTTTTATGATTTCAATTTAATTTTCACTGTGAGTTTATATATATATATAATAATTGAATTCAATATACTTGTTTGTATATATTTCTAAACTATAAATTAATGTGAAAACCAGTTTTTAATTTGCAGTGGTATATAATCAGTCCAGCGTAATTTGTATTTTGAATAATTTTAGTGAAAATTTTGTGTTCGATTTATACTTCTAAAGTATAGATTTGAATTTACTTATTTCTATATACATATTTATAAATTTTATTCTTCTAGATATTATTCTTAAATAGATAATTTTTACTTATCTTTAAATATTAACTAAATTATTTGGTTAAGTAAATGCATTGTAGTTCATTTAACGTTTAATAAAAACTTGGATTATTTTATCAAAATGCTGTTCTTATTTCTTTTGAATAACTAAAAAATAATAATAATAATTTTTTTATAACAATTATGAAACACATTTTACGTTTTAAATATATGTATAATTAAATTTTACAAAAAATGTAAACAACACAAAATAAATAGACCAAATTATTTCAATAAAATATTTTTAAAAGATTTATAGAATTTTAACTATTTAAAGACTATAATGTATAATTCAATTAATAGTTATTTATGGGTGAAGAAGTATTATGTTTCTATTATATTGGCCATATATTTATTTTTTTAAAATAGTTCTATGTGCATAAAAGTTTATCTATATTTGTTAGAAAACTAATAGGAAGAGTGTTATTTACTAAGAATTTTCGACGAATTCGAATTTTTTGTATGGAGTTTCTATTATACAAAAAAAGGGGAATAAGTTGTATTTATTTAGAAAATACGAGACATTCCAGCCACACACACACAAAAATTGGATGAGACTTAGCGCCATCTATCGTTAAACTATTCAACTCTTTCTAAATATTTAATTAAATTTTAGAAATAAAGGAAACGAATGGTTTTAAAGGCAGTCTTAAAGAGACAAAGTACTGAAATAAAACGTTAATTCACCAATGTTGAATCTAAAAATATATTTCTGCAGTTATTTTAAATAAAGCACGCTTTAATAGTCAGGTTTTGTTAAAAAATCGTTTCATAAGATACAGATATATAAGTTTAATAAATGCTTATTAGATGTTTCAAATTTAGAACACTTCTAATTTTACGACCAGAAGTTCGAATTCTCTTACGAATAAGGAAACAGTCCTTAAAAATTCTCCACATTCTTATATGGATTCAAAAAACCATTGACGCATAGAAAAAATAAGTGAAAAAAATGACAATCAGATAATAACACAATACTCTCAAATTGTACTGGTTAATTCTTAGCAGTATAAATTGCTATCAAATCACCTTCGTGAAAGCTGTGGCTCATAGGAATTATTTTTACTCTAGAAAAAAAAATAATGCTATTTCAATTTTACGAAATATTCGCAAAAGAATTAGAAGACTTTAAAAGATTGCATTCAAAACAAACAAAACTAAATGAAAGTTTAAAAATAAATGGATAATTTTTAAAAAATTTATACGAGTGTGATAAGATAGTATTTATGAAATAATATAATAGAGAATTATCTCTGGAATATATATTCAAATTTTGGAAATTTAGAATTTTTGCAGTGAATTACAATTTTAACGAACATGATTTTATATTGTTGAAAAGAATTAACGATTTACAAAGATTAAATTTATAAAGCTTTTTATAATTTAAACACATCTAATCAAATAATCCGCCACAGTAAAAATTTCAGAAGTGTTTCTTGTGAATAGAGCCTATACATATAAAAGGTCTTATTTGGCAATTGCTGTATTTATTATTATTTGTAATACGAATAAACTCATGCGTGTTCTATATGATTAGTATGACTAAAATTCATGAATTAACGAAGAGTTTTGGTTTGAACGTCACTCTGAAGCACCACAAGGAATATTTGCAGCTGACCTTGAATTTTTGCCAAATGAGAAGGATGACACTCTTGGTATCAACAGGGGCGTAGCTACCGCCGTATCATTGATACTGGGCCCCCAAGCTACATGAGCCGAAGGAAGTTTGATACAGGGAAGGACTAGAACTAGCTACGCCATTGGGTATCAACCTCACTTTATGAACTTGCACACATTACGAGAAGATATATTTGAAATTCAGTGAATGTTAATGTTCATCAACTTGTATTAATCCGTTCCTCAATCCTTGAGGAAAATTGGGCTAAAAACCTAAATTCTTGATTCGAGTCACCAATCAGAAACTTGCTATCATGTTTTCTGTCTTGAGTGACTTTAAAACGATTGGTCGGATGTTATGGTTTATTTTTTAAATAGTTGTACAATTTTTTAATTTCTATAAGGTAATGTTCATTTTGAAATATATCTGTGTATGTATTGTGTTGTTAATTAATTCACATTAAAAAGTGATTTTTCAACATAAACAAATTTTGCACTTTTGAGCTGATTCAATTACTTTAATTATATTGTTTAGTGTTATAATTCCCTCATCCAAATAAATCGAGTTCTAATTTTACAATATTTTACAGGCAAATTAAAAAGTATTTTATTGTAAAACCGCTTTATTAACATTTTTAACAAAGAGACTATAATTATGACTGTCACAAAGTTAAGCAAAATTTTAAGTTTCTGAAACCAGAAAATAACCCAGATTATAAAATTAATACTTTAACAAAATGTACTTAACATGTTTCATAGATCAAGTAACCTAATGTGTGTTTGTTTTTAAATGATAAATCTTTTAATTTCTCCGTTTGTTCCTGGAAGCTTAACGAGTTGCCATAGCAACCATGTTACCAAGTTCCACTTTATAGTTTTCAATTTTTTAATCTATAAAAAATTAATAATTAATTAATATTCTGTATTTTTTATGATCACTCGAATTGGTCGTGATTAATCCAGAACTATAAGTATAATTATTATACAAAAGATTTTATTTGTTACTAATTTAAGTAAATCGGAATTTTTGATTTCAGCTTTCAATAAATGACTATTGACAAATTTCTCCCAGAATTCAGAAAAATAAGGATTTATAAAACTGGCAATCTACATGGCCCGGGTTCCCGGGGAAAGTGCATAGTTTTTTCCCTTGGAAATTTTCCCCCCCTTTTCCCCTCTCGTGTGCATTTCCTGCTGTCTGTGTGATTTCTGTATTAATGTCATTATAATACGTAAAAGGCGTCGTAAGATAATGTTGATATACTTCTCGAATAAGTTTCTAAAATTTTCCCGTCTAAAGAAATTTGTTCGATGTTTTTGTAAGAATATACGAGGTGTATATAAAACATTATCAACCGTTAATTTTGTGTAAAATTAAATACCTTTTATTATTTCTCTCATTTATCTATTTAATTTGTTTAATTTTGTATTGTTACGAATTTTGTGTAAATAGTGATAATAATTTGATTTGAATGTTTAATGGTGAACGAATAGTGAATATTAACGTCCCCTGTTCATACGAGGGTTTTTTGGCGAGAACCTCGTTTTTTAAAACCCATGCATACGATGACGCCCCACTTCCTTTTTTTAGCACCCATTTCGATGTTTTTTTTAGTAAATGGTTTTTTATTTAATGAATGGAATAGGTTAATTGAAAAATAATTTCGTGGGGGTTTTTTTTGTTTTTTTTTGGTGAAATGATAGGCGATTTTCTTATAGTGCATAAATATTTTAATCAGCTATATATTTTTCATTTTGATCAAATACTTTTCCCATCTTTCTGGCCGTAACGTAATTCTACGCTCCTAACACTTCTAATCTTTGCTAGCAGCAAGTAATATACAAAAAAATTTTAAAGTCAATTCCTACTTAGGTCAACAAAGAAACATTTTATTTCAGTAACTTTTTATTAAATAATTACAATTAATATAAATATGTATATACATATGACAGAATCGCAATATTAAGTGGCAAAATAGAAAGCGAATTTCAATTTTAGACATGGTATTGGACTGCTATTTTTTATTGTTACAGTTTATTCATTCATAAATCACATTCTTAGAAATTAGGCTATCCCAGGTAGGATTCAAATCCACGCCCTTTGGATTAGAAGTCCAGGGTGCTATCCATTGCGCTATTAGGACACAACGAGCGATTTTTCTTTTTATAGATGCTGTTGGACTATTATTTTTGTTTGGTACTATTTATTCATTAATTGTTTAACTAATGAATTAATATTTGAAAAACTGTATTAACATCAAGTGTCATCCCTACAAGATTAAAAAATGTATTTGAACTTGAATGGATGAACAGAAAGTATTATATATATATATATATATATATATATATATATTTATATATATATATATATATATATATATATATATATTTATATATATAAGGGAATTTTGAAATAATAGTAACCAAGTGAATATGGCGATCCAAGTCATTTTTAACATTTTATTTGAAGTAATGATTTTTCAGTCTCAAACATTTTGCGAACTCAAGAACTAAGAATAACTCGAAGGTACCGAATTTGGAGAATATGGGGGAATGCAGCTGAAAAGCTTTTGGCGAGTAACCTAACTTCTATCAGGTGTCGCATTATTTTGGTGGGATACAATGCCTTTTCTATTGATCATTTCAGGCTATTTTTGTTAGAGGAAATCATTCAGTTTGTCCAGTTGGTGACAGTATAAAATTAATCATGGATTGTGGTGTTTTCGGGTAGAAGCTAAAATATCCGATTCTCTTGAAATCTAATCTTACAGCATCACCCTTTTCTTGATGAATATCGGTTGTTTCCGAAGTGCATTTAGCCGGTTCATCTTCTTTACACCTTGATATCTAGCGTTTAACATTGTTATGGATAACTTATTTCTCGTCTGCAATAATGATTCGCTTCAAAAAACAAGTAATATATATATATTAAAAAAAAATGTTAAGTCAATTTCTAATTAGATCAACAAAGCAAAATTTTATTTTAGGTACTTTTTATTAAATAGTTACAATTAATATAAATATGTATGTACATAGGACAGAATCACAACATTAAGTGGTAATTAATTTTTATTCATCATCTTTAAAGTATCGTATTGTCATCCCAAACACACAATCTGATATAAATTTTTGTTCAACTGAAGGTTTAAAACGTGAGAAAAAAAAAACTTTTCAAGTTTTTACACAAGTTGAAAAAATGATCCAAAGTGGTGATTTGAATTCTTAAAATAATTGTTTTAATAATTAATTTTTTAATTATAATTAAAATTCCATTGTCATTCAAAATAATCATGTATATAAAATTTCAGCTCAATGGAACCCTTTAAAATGTATTTTATTAACGATTGAAAATTCCACCAAGATAAATAAATAAATAGAGAGTGTGAGCTAATAGTAGGAATTGAATGAACATTTTCTTGACGTTTGAGATGCAAATCACATACATCAATGCGACTGAGTAAATTTCTTTCTGTAAGAACATGTGGTACCTATACATCAAGCTTCTAGATTAAAGCCCCGACTTTCATGTGATCGTGAACGGTCGAACTCAATCAATTTAATCTCTGAGCCTTTATTTTACTTTCATCAGCTTATTTTGACATTCCAGAACTTTGCGAATGTACAACATCAAAATTTCCGGAACGAACTTTTACAAACCAGTATTGCCATTGGCATTTTGTTAATATATTTTCTCCATACACATGAAAGGATTTTTTTTTTACTTGAACAGCATATTTGTCTTTTCAATTAATATTTTATTAACGTTCTTATGTTAAAAGTTATATTAACCCTTCCTCGCTTTTTCCGAGCTTATCTCGGGAAGGCACAACGTACCATCCTGGCTCATCCTGAGTGTAGCTCAGGCACTGTGAAAACTTACACTGCGCAATTGGTCTTTCCCGAATTATTTCACATGTGCTTTTTATGGTTTCAGATAATTGAAAAGTATTACTCGGGGGAATTTTCTGCAAAAAGAGGACGTCCTTCTGCTGAGCATCCCCCCTTCACGCTTGTCTGAATGACATTTTGTTGATTACTTCCCCCCCCCCAACAGAGAAGCAAACGAATCCAACAGGACAGCGTGTTATTTGCTGCTCAAAGAGAGATAATAAAGGAAAGAAGATAAACAAGATACTACTGACCAGATATTGCAAAGTAGGATTGTGTGTAGTAACGCAATTTTGAATTTATCATACACAATCCAATTTTGATGAATAATTTCATAATCATTTATGCAAATGCAAAAGATGTAAATAAAATTTGTAATTCAAAAGATAAAAGCTAGATGTTCTAAGATTTATATTTATAGTTAGTGTATAAATTGACTCTAAAGTCAAATGATTTCTGCCATACAAAAAGCCAACTTTACAGGTAAATTACTCTTTTGTTTAAATAGAATTTTTTTACATTAATTATTAGGAAATTTTGTATGTAATTGATGCTATTATGCTTAAAAAATATGTATGTTTTAAAATAAGTATAAAAAGTATTGATATTTTTTTATCCATAATCCAGAAATAAAATGAACCTGGAAGGTGTTAACGTCGTACCGTAAAGCAACACGAGGGCTTTGGGGATATGCCTCATAGTTTTAACCCTCTGGCCGAAACATCAACTTTTTGCTGGACTCAGAAACATCCGTCTGACAGACGGGTACGCAACTTTTTTTAATTTTATCACCTTAAGGACTGTTTTAAATGTCTTTATAACTCATGAAATTGAGTAGAATTTTTAATATTTAATTCTTTATGAGGCACTCTATATTAATATATTTTATCACAAGAATTGTGACTAGTATTTTTATAAAAACTGATTAGAAATTATTTATATTCATGTAAAAATAATAAAAATAATAATACCAAAAACGAAAAAGCTATAGGAATATCCATCTGATAGACGGCGATTGATAAGAAAAATAACACATATCGCAAGTTGAAAAAAATCGCCACCACGTGATCCTCTCCAACTGAAGATGTCAAGACAGCCAACCCCAAAAATCACACCACAGCAATATCTACAGGCATTAAAGCAAATCATCCCCGTCTGAGAGGCAGATGTTCAGGTCAGAGGGTAAAATCTTGCTCAAATGACGAGGACGATTCCTGAAAAAAATCGCACCTCCTTTCCGAACTGCCATACAATACCAGCGAGAGCACTTTGAGCCTCGACAGATTCAACGTGCATCAGCCCATCTACTCGGTAGGTCTTAAGGAGCACTAGGGGTCAAAATCATGACACGCCAGCCAGGAATCCGGGATCATAACCTCTAAGCTACCTCTACGACTAACCTTTTTCGATAGTAACGTTGTAAGTTATCCCGAAAATGCTGCTTTCGTTTTTTATATTTGATAAGTCACTAATCAAAAACTGTTCCACAGAATCTAACTTTTTTTACTAATAAACCTTAGCTAACAAAATATACAAGGTGTCCCACGATCATTGGGACAAACTTTAAGGGGATGTAAGGGACATCACAAGGATTCAGATTTGCATGCAACCCAAGGTCGGAAATATCTTCGTTCGGCGTTTGTTGGTGTTGTTAACAAGAACATTTTAGGAAAACAGACCTGTATTGCCGCAATCATTTGAGCTGTCAGAAGTCAGTCTGTTCCGTACAGAAGTATGGAACATTTTTCAAACACTGAGCTGATAGATATGCACCTGATTTACAGATTGGCAGAAGGAAATGCACGAGCATCAGAAAGATTGTATCGCTGAAGGTACCCACAGAGAGGCATCCGATCGCCAGTTTGCTAATGAGCAACACAAATGGTATAAATATGGAACATTAAGAGGTAATAGGCATAGTAAGGACGGGTCACGAGTGACCCTATACCTATTACCTCGTAATGATGCGTATTCGCACAAATTCTGATGCTAATTAGTAAACGTCTGGTGCATTTTTCTGTGGGTACCTTTCGCGATACAATCTTCCTGCTGCTCGTGAATTTTCTTCTGCCAATCCATAAATCAAATGCATAATTACCAGCTTGGTGTTCGTAAAATGTTCTATATTCCTCTGCGGTTGTTAACGAATCAAATGACTGCGGTCATGAAGGTCTATTTCTATAATGCTCCTACGAACAACGCCACCCAGCGCCTTTCGAAGACGTTTCCAACCATGGGTTGCTATGCAAATCTGATTCCTTGTGATAATCCTCTATCTACCCCTCAAAATTTGCCCCAATGATCCTGAGACACCCTGTATAATAACCATGCGACTAAACTGCGAAGTTGTGCGGCAGCAAAAATACAATAAAGAAAAGCCGGAATTACTTTCGGAGTAATCCAATATTTGCTTTTCATAAGTACGTTAACTTTTAATTTACAGAATTATTATCATTTTAAAGGATATTTAATTTTATTTCTTTTTTACAGTAGGCTGGGTGGCGTGGTTGGCTTATCGCTGGCCTTCTGTACCCAAGGTTGTGGATTCGACCCCGGCTAAAGTTGATGGATTTTCATGATGCAGAAAATCGACAGCAGCCATGTCGTAAGATTATACGGCATATAAAAGATCCCTAGGGGGTGCTCTTGGCAAAATTAAATCCCAGTACAGGTACGCATCGTCAGAGCTCAGGTGCCTCCCTCTAGGAAGGAAACTGGGCGTCAAAATTACCTGCGGTGAATGGTATCCACCTACATGGCACCGCAATAAAAAGAGATACCTGCTTTCGGGGATGTGCCACGTAGATTGATGAACTCTGTTAATAACTGTTCATAATCTGCCGTTAGAAACTTAAAAAAAATTCTTTTTTACAACGAGTTATTTTCCAGTCTTCCTCACAATTCCTCTTTGAATTATTTATGTCTTACAAAGATTTATTTACAGCAATTACTTAAAATAATTTCTAATGACCTGGAATATTGATGCAAGACTTAAAATCTCACATTCCTTTCTAAAAGAGAGAAATTTCGCTTGCGTTATCTCTTTCGACATTTTATTGAATTCTACCAGTAAATTTTCTGAAAAAAAAAACTAGGAAAAAGCATTATTTCCTCAATGTTTTGGCACAATAAGAACTGATGCTGTTACGTGGATCTGAATTGTGTTCCTGTTCAATAAATAGTCTGCGATGATTCGATTGTTATCTCGCATTAATATTAATTGCGCGTTACGTGATATAAAATTCCATTACATTCACTTCCTACTAAGTAATTTAAAAACTGGTTTTTTCAACCAAAAAAGCTGATTCTTTCTCCATATGCAATAATCTATATTCAAAACACGAATTACGATGAATAAAATTACTGACGCCACGCATATGTTAGATGGTCTTTTTACCTGAAAATGCTTCCTAAAAATGATGTCTAATGAAACTCACATGCATTGTGGAAAGAAATAACGCAATCTCCGTATGAATAATATATATCTAAAATCCATCTGCAATTAAAATTGAATTCATTTTATAGTTACCTACCTTGATCTAATTTTAGGTACCAATATAGTTTGCTGTTAAGAGTGTGGCAAGGACTAAAACAATACGGATGTGATGATCATATGAAATTCGATGGAAAAATCGTCTCGTATTTCTTTTTACTCAAGGAAGAAGATTCGTTGAAACACTTCCTTGACTGAAAGCTTCAAGGTTTGTTGGATTTTTCAGTGTTTCTCAACTCGTGATGTTTGTAAAGTACACAATATTTAATTGTTACGACGTAATTAACAAATAAAACGACGATTAGAAACGAAAACACTGCGTTCATTTTGAGTGAAATATGGTATAAACAAGTTCAATTTTTACATGTTTTAGCCATTAAAATTCAACACGAAGTAATGAAGTCTGAAAAAGAAAAAAAACTTAAGGTATCCGACTACGTTTGGAACCATGCTTTTAAAAAAGCGCATAAATGGATAATCATGATATTTAGTGTCACTTAGATTAGAATACATGTATAAAATTGTTTTATATATAAGGACATTATGACAAAAAAAATTATTTAAATACAATATTTTGGCAAAAAATGAAAGAATAACCTTTTTTCCAAAGGTTCTCCTTTTATAAAAATACTTCTATTGTATTAATAGTTTGCCTGTATTCAGGTCAGACCTCTATACAGAGGCTCAACTAGAATTTTTGAAACGCGTAACTCGGAAGTCGGTTTATCCATGTTTTACGAAAACAGAAGGGGAAAATTTTAAGAAAATACGCCGATAATTATTTCAAATGGTTGTAACTCTGAAAATAATTTGAATTTTTCAAAAATCTTAGTTGAGCCTCTGTACAGAGGTCTGAGCTATATACAGGCAAAATATTACTACAATAGAAGCATTTTTTACAAAAGGAGAACATTTGGAAAAAAGGTTATTCTAAGTTCATTTTTTGCCAAAATATTGTATTTAAATATTTTTTTTTCTCATAATGTTCCTTAAAACAATTGTATACATGTATTTTAATCTAAGTGACACTAAATATCATGCAAATGATCCATTTATGCGCTTTTTTAAAATCACGGTTCCGAAAGTAGTCGGATACCTTAAGAGAAATACGTATAGTAAACATTGTATGCTAAATGTAAAAATGAACAATATTTTTTAAGAATGTGTTAATATTAAAATTTTAATATATACAAGGTGTGACAATTAAATTCCAGGACTGCGCATGCCCTAGCCGTCAGGCGTGGTGTAAAGGAATGAGAATGGAATATAGTTGGTGATTTATCCAGTGTTGGTGGCACGTTTTTTGAGCCCTCTATCTAGTTAAGTTTGTTTTTTATCCTTCTTTGAATAAGATATTGTTGAGTCGAAGTGCCGCAATCATGACAAACGTAAAAATCGAGCTGCTCATAAATTCGAAAAATTCCTCGTGAAATTTAAAAAAACAAATTCCAATTGAACGTTTTAAATTGTTTAATCAGTGTTTGGAGATAATTGCACATCACACGGTGAAATTTTTGAATGGCACAAATGATTTTCAGAAAATCGGGAGGTTGTTGAAGATGATAAGTATTCTTGTCGATCTGTGGCAACAAGAACAGGTTATACTCATCGTTTTTATTCGGTATTGATGGCATCATTAGGATTGAATCGGCCAAATGGTAAAAATGCAATACTACAATGAGGTCCTGAGAAAGTTAAGAGAAAGAGTGAGGAAGAAAAGGCAAGATTTGTGTAGAGCAACAACACGTGGATTTTGCACCAAGACAACGCCTCGGTGCCCATTACGCTCTCTGTTAAATAGTTCTTGGAGGACAAACGCATTACTATCATCGAGCATCTACCGTACTCATTAAGTATACGACTTCTGACTGTTTCTTAAAGTGAAAAACACATTGTTGGGAGCACATTTTCAGTATCTAGGAAAGGTGAAGTTAAAAAGGCACACTTACTGAAGATGGTGACACCTAATGAGCAGCAGCACTGCTTTGAATGCTGTAAAGCTCGTATGCAGCTATGCAGTGGGAAGGATATTATTTTGTAGGGGATTAAAAGGTATTTGTTCATTGTTTCCAATAAAACTAATTTTCAAGACTAATCGGGTTACTTAACTGTCACGGTATTACTATACTGTTAGACGCAAAATCGTGTAAAATCTAAACAATTTTTAATGTTGACACAGTTCAGTTATTTTTATAACTGTCGTAAGATATTTAAATTAATTCAATTTCAAATATCTCTTTACATATATTAGAGGGATAAAAATGTTGATATCCCTATTATCAGGAATTAAAGTAATAAAAAGAATCTTTGGCTTACGACCAAGTTTCGTTTTTACTAGTAGATTGCACGTGGATCTAAAAAATCGGATATAAATTTTATTTTTATTCTAACGGTTTTTCAAAGGGTTCATAAATCACAACAATTCTATTTATTATATATATAGTCATTTTATATAATGTTCTAAAAATATATAATTCATACTTTATATCACGTATTATTGTAGTTATTCTTTTTTATTCAAAATTTTATTTATTTTTAAGGGCATAGGCACGGATAAGGCGAGGAGAAGTTTAAGCCTTTGAACCGGCAACGCAAATTCTTCTGTTTTGTTAAAATAGAATAAATGTAATAACCAAGAACCAACCCCATACTTTATATATTAATAGAATGTAATGTTCGTGTGATATGTTAACAGAGATACACCGGGCACGTATGAGTTACTGATGTCCAACTATGAAGTTCATTGCAGAATTTTATTGCAGATTATCAAGAGAAATTTAATCAATATAACTTTAAATAGCTAAAATACAAAATATATACTGAAGTTTCAAAAGTTATAGGATAGCAATATACGAATTCTCCAGGTGGCAGTAGCATTGCGCAATAAATATATATTTCGGTAGTGCATTGCTCAGAGTTTCCATTCTTGTTCAAGCAATTCTTGTGGAATGTTTTCTGTCATGATTACAGCAGTTAATAGACTTTGAATGCATAATGCCAGCTACAGTTAGATATATGAGGCTTACCATTTTGAAAATTGTTACAGAATTCAACATTCCTCTGTTCCAAATGTCAAGACTGCGACTAGTGTAAGACTTCAGGCATTACCTATTACCATGGACACTGAAGTAGTCGATTTTATCTACCTAATGACTGAGACCAGCGATGTTTGCGTAGAGTAGTCACTGACACCAGTCAAGCAACACTGCAACAAATAACAGCAGCAATCTATGTTGGATGTACGACCAACGTGTCCAAGGAGGCAATCTAAAGGAAATTTGGTGTTGATGGGGTATACTCGAACATCTTTACTAACTAAACACCATTGGCTACAGTGCTTCTTAAACACGTTAAAAATCGATCCAGATTCTAGATGACTAAAAGCACGCTGCTTGGTCAGATAAGTCATGATCCCAGATGGCAAGATTGATTATTGGGGTTGAGTATGGAACAGACCCCATGTGGCCATAGACTAAAGTTGTCAACAAAGTACTGTGTAAACAGGTTGTGACTTCATACTAGCGCAGGCTGTTTTTGATGAGATATGGATTAAATACTTTGGTAAAACTGAATCAATCTTTCACTGGGAAGGACTATGGTCCTCTATTTAGAAAGCCTTTGTAGACATTCGTGACTTAATATACAGAAACCACGATGGAATTTTCCAGGATGGAAAGGCCGTGGTAGCCTAGTGGTCAAGGTATAGGACTCGTGGCTGGCGCGTGTCATGAGTTCGAGCTCAGTATCACTGAAGACCCGCCATGTAGGGGAGAGATGCACGTTAAATCTGTCGAGAGCTCAAACGTCCTTCCCTCGGTGTGAGGTGGTAGTTAGAAGTGTCAGATCAGGTGTCGTCCTCGTCATTGACCATGGGTCAAAATTACGAGGTCCATCGCGAAAGGCCCTCGTGTAGCTGAACAGTGCGATGTTAATATTCACTCCCTCCCTCCAGGATGGCAATACACTGTATTATAGGTCTAAAATCAATCACAATTAATGAAAGGAGCATTCTGGGTAATTCCAACAAATTATTTGGCCAAACTATGTCTCCAGTCAAAAATCCCATCAAATATATATGGGACTTGATCAAAAAGTATATTACTTTGCATGATGGTCTTCTTACACATTCATGATTCGACCTGGTGATTCGATTTTAAATCGCAATCAAAATCTCGTGACATTTACAATTCAACTACAATAACTTTTTTTTTTGTTTCAATACAGGTAATATAAAATTGGGAAATAAATGGTGATAATTCTGATGCTTTTGCAGTATTTCATCTTGCAATTTAACCTTTGAAATAAATTCATTTTGAACTGATTTTTATTAAGGTGATTTTGATTAGATTTAAAATTAATAAAGTATAAGTAAATGAGATGAATTGATTTGCTAACAAATTCTTTTTATGTGAAAAGAATATCTGTACCTAACTAATTTAGTTTTTAAGATTTTAATATTAACTTCACAAATGCTTTTATAATTATTTAGCATTCCTACAGGAAATAAATTTAATTGAGAAAATCTCTTCTACAATAATTGATTTTCATAGGTATTCTTAACCATACACACACAGAGAACCATACTCAGTTTTTTACTTTACAATGACATCACATTGTTTTCAACAATTGGCAATCGAGCGCTTCTTGCCAGCTGACTAATTACTATAAGTTTTTGAATTTTAATGAGATTCTTACATTACTTAAAAGCGCAAAACTTGTAGTTTTTCAATTGATTTCAACTAAATAAGCATATAATCAAATTTAAAGAGTGACAGCTGGTTTCTTATATCTAAAAACTAGGGGGGAAAATGCATGTCAAAAGAGAATTCCTAATTGGTTCTTTTAAAACAAATATGCAAAAACTAAAAAAATATTTTTATTTACTAATACCTGAAAACCCATAAAAACAAATAACTATTTATGCTTACACTCATACACATAGAAATGCTATAACCACAAAGAAAATTTAAATAAGAAAATGTTTTTCTTTCCATTTTATTAATACTGAATGGACGATATATAATTTCATTAAATGATTTCAATGAAATATAAGTCCTTTGAGCAAATTTATACGGCAAAACAAATACACATAATATAGATACACAATACAAAAAGATATACAAAAGCTTGAACCAGAGGCAACCACCAGACACTTGAAAATAAATGTTTCTCGATAAAAACGTTTATGAATATGGTAATCAATGCATGAAAATTAGCCTCTACACAAGCCTAAGAACAGAGCCAGTTCACTTTTTCCGTTGCAGCGACAATTTTTGCCATTGCGGTCGCAGGAACATCGGATGCACTCATTGCAGCAAGTTTTGTAAGTGCAGTCTTCATATTTTCGGGCACAATCTTGTTGTCTACATGAAAAGAAAAAAAAATTATAAATCTATATATATAAATAAATGGACGTTTGTATATATGACCTCGTTTCACTCCAACACCGTACAACCATTCACTCTGAAAATAAGCATGTACAGAAGAACGTCGTTTATCCGAACACTTATTATCCGGAACGTCACATTGCGACATAGCCATCTGTCGATAGCTATGTCTTGGGGCTTCCGCGTAAGTTAGAGGTGTGGGATTATCGGAAGGATGAGACATTCTATAATTCTTAATATGACTTTTATTAAGAATTTAACTTAAATTACTTAGATATCGAACAAACATATTAAGTGAGAATAAACTAAAGTACGCCGTTTTAACTAACTCAGATCGCGCAATTAGATCACTTATCAATATAACTAATTAGATCCGCCTAATCTCGTTTCAATAATATACTAGCGTTCAGAATATATTCTCCCTACCTTGGTTGAATACTCAATGATTCAATTACTTTCAGGTAGACTGATGGGCTCGTGTGCAATAGTATTCACCTTGTATAGATTAGCGAGGTGGGCGTCTTGATTCTAAACCGTCGATCCACACTTTTTCATTTCCGAACTGAGCTTTCTCTAAATTGCCATTATTGCTCACTAAACTTTCTATCCTTTTAAAGGTTATCTTATTTGCATCTATGCTTCGTTTTACTTCTTGGATTTGGGTTGGAAAAGTTTTGCCATTAATCGTGGCCGTCAAAGAATGTAGGGGTTATGTTAGAAGAAGAACGCGAGAGATGTCACAACATATCCGGACCAGTTTTTTTTTCAACTACATGTACTGTATATAAATACGTTTTCGAACAGTGCAATGCTGAACAGTTGTTTCGCGTGAGGCCAAATTGACGGGAAAGCCCAAGATCAGGGATATTTGGAGATTTTCAGTTGTGTGATTTGGTAAACATCTGCACGGAATATTAGAGCAGTTTGTTTCTAAGAGAGGGGGTATATACGTGCTCGTTTATTGAGCTGTGAATTGTGATGTATAGATTGTGACTTCCGTGCAAGAAGAATCCGACCCTGTCAACGATGAAACGGATGAAGACGAGGACAACAACGAAAGTAGCAAGGGTCCACCAAATGCTGACGCGTTTTCTGCGAAGAAACAGTTATGGAGTGGTACGAACAACAATCAGAGTGCTGTCCTACTCAACTATTACTGTTCAAGAAAATCAGAGACCTTTCAGAGAAAAAACGGTGTACAATGGTACAGTGAAATATAAGTGATTATTTTCCACAATAAAGATAAAATTGTGACAATGTGTACCTATTTTGCTTTTTCTTCAAGCACATTTCCCTCATGTGATGATTTTCAATATTCGTATAGTGTCCGGTTTCATATACTACATGGATCGCATTCGGTTTTCGGTTATCCGAACGGTGTCCGGTCCCAATTGATTCGGATAAAGGACGTTCTACTGTATATCTATTTTTTGTAGAGAAGTTTTTCGTGCTATTCTCTTTGTTACAGCTCCACACCAAGTGGCGATACAGCATATCTCCTGCACCATTCGATTAATCGCCAATTTGCCTACATGGTCGCCAAAAATGATGCTAACTTGGCTCTATCGCTAACATTTCGCTATGTGTCCATTGAATGGCCACTATAATGTAAGGAACGGCGTTGCTTGCGAATATTACAATTTTAACATAAAATAAATACAATAGAAAGTAATAATAACGTATTACACATCCAGATATAAATTATTTGCACTATTTTAAGCATTCATTACACAAAATTTGAAACAATATGCTACTTTTGCTAAACAGATATAGTTTAGTTCTAGTTAGTTTAATAGAAACTCGGACACCTTTTTGGCAACGAAAAAACAAAAAAAAATGCCAAAATGCGACAATTTTTAGTTGTTCTGTATTAGACTTCCACCTAATACGACAAAAATAATTCTCCAAGTTTATCATAAATTAAAATTTACACTAAAACATGATCCAACCCACATTGTTTATGCCATCTAAGTTCAGAACAAAGTATTGAAGTCTATATTATTTTCTAAAAGTTTAGTTTGTCATCAGTGGTATGAAAAGACCAATAAACAGTTTCTAAAAGGAAAGGAATTGTTAAAAGCTACATATTGTATTGAGCTTTGCGTTTTCGAAGGATGTCAAAAGGGAATGGAAATCAATAACTAACTACAGGGCTTGAGGATCTGAATGACACGATTATTTCATGACATTAAATATTCAATACCAGCACTGCATGTATTTTAAGGAAAAATTAATACCCTTTGAGGCATGGTATTGATATTCCTGCTTTAATTTAATACATATTTTTAACAAATTTATTTGTCTCCATTTCAAACATAATTCTACACCCCAGAATGTTTTTGAATGTATTTCAATTGAAAAAAACAATATAATGAGTCGGTAAAAGGATTTCTCAAGTATTAATTTGGTTTTCCTTAAAATTGAAATGATTATTAATGAGTTCTAATGTTTAAAATAATTTCCACTTATGATGACTTTAAAATTCTGGGGGGGAAATGTTTGGTACTTACATATCAGTGCAACAATCGCCAACGTTCAAGATAACTCGCCAAGTTGGCAACCCTAATTTCGGATGTCTGGTATGCGCTGAATCGACAATCACGTGCTTCGTTTCATATAAAGTATCCAATATGTTGCGATAATATGTAAATACCAAATCTATGTTTTATAGAAAAAATATTTTTATAATCTCCCTAACCCTATTTTATTTTTAATGTATTTTTAAAAAATAGTTTCATAGTTATTATTATATAACAGGTGTTTAAAATTTAATTGTTAATTTAAGGATAAAATCCAAATTTATATAGTTTACATCTTTGGCGGCGGATTAAAAAAAAACGGCAGCAAATTGCGCCAAAATCTCGTTTTTATACATTGGACTCCTACCCAACGTGACGAAAATCATTCGCCAAATTAGCAATAAATGTTTGCACTTAAATAGTTTCCAACTAAATATAGGATATCAAGGTTTAGATTTTACACGTTGTAAAGAATATATCTTATTTTACGACTCTGTTCTATTGTAGTTTAAAGCAAGTACATTATAAATTTTGGTATTTTTAATATTTTATTCTTATTTTACAATGAAAAAAATTGCGTTAATGTGATAATCGATTACACACTACAAAAAAAAGTAGAGAGAATTCAAAGTCAAACATCTATAAGTAATTTTGTACTAAATAAATGTTTTTTAAGGAGTGTTGAAAAACTAAATCTTATTTTTTTGACAATTTGAAATTTTCGCATATTCAAATTGTGTAGATTTTAACCTGTCTAAAAATAAACTTACTGTAACCTCTAGAGTAATTAGAAGACCTTAAAACCTATTTTTAAATAATCGTTGACACTGGGCCACGCCATTTGAATGGCGAAAAATGTAAACAAAGTACTCTGTTTTTGCTTAAAAGTTGAAAGTCTGATATTAACCCAAACATGTATCTTTTATTGGAAATTGAGCCTATTATTTTTTTAATTCCTAGCCGATTAGAAGTCTCACTAAAAAATTTATCTCAAAATGTAAATTTAGATGTTCGATGTACCTTTTCTGAGAAACTACTGTTCACAGATATGTAAATTTTTTATGATATATTTATAATGATGACTAATATATACTAAAATAAACTTTTTGTAAAAAAACTCAAAAATTTATTTTTTACAAATTTTTTATGTGAAAAATGGGTCAAATTTCACTGTGTTTGATAAAATGTTTTATAAATTATGAAAAAATTCAAAGTTAGCTAAAAGCTCATTTCTGTATAATGAAAAAGGTGTACTTTAATTGTATGAAAAATTTCAAACATGTACATATAACAGATTTTAAGAAAAGATACATCGAAAACAGCCAATTTAACATTGTCGTTATAGAGGTTTCCTACTCCCCTTAAAGCATTTCAGAATTTTACTCAAATATTTCTTTATCTTTAACAGCGTAATATTCATAAGATATTCATAAAATATTTAAAAGAGAAAGAATTTTACTTTTAAAGTTATTTTTTTCAAATGGATATTAGCTGTACTTACGTATTATACCGTCGAATAATTCCGCCAAATGAAAAGGAATCACTAACTCAAAAAATGTCGCCAAATGCTGTCATCGTTATTATTACTGTGTTTGGGGATGTCTATGGGGATGGTTTCCATTACTGGCGGTACATCGCGGCATTTGGTGAAGTTTTTTGATTTGACGTAATTGGTCAACGGTATAGTAAGTACTACAAAAACTCATGAAAAATTGTTAAATTTATTTGAAAAACTTCTATTTTTATCTATTGTATCAATTACAGCGAATTGAAATCTATCTGAAAATACTGCCTGCTTAAGAAAGTAAAAACATTATTTGTTTTGTTTTCTAACAAAAACCCTTCTCAATTCTGGTTAAGTGCGCCGCTATATATTCCTAAATATCCCCATTTCAAGAACTTAAGGGTCTGAAAAGCGTAATTATTTAGTAAATATACATGCGGACATGTGCAAAGTAGTTCAGAAGTCTGATAATATCGCTAACAGTAAAAAAAGAATGTCCATAAAAATAAGTAAAGTGCAATTACAAAATCTATATGCATGTATAAATAAAAAGAACAAAATAAATTATGTTATGTACCTGTAGTTTGAATTATAGCTTCTTGGAGGACTTTCTTCAAATGCGTCGTCATCTAAGAGAGCTCTTCTTTCTTCTGGACCTAGCTGGCCTAGAAATTTAATTGAATTAAACATATAATTTTGCATATATAATGAAAAAGAATTACTTTCTATGTTTGTTTGCTGATCAAAAGACTTGCAGCGGTGACTCCTTCGGGAAGCCGCTAACAACAAAGGACATGAATAAAAACCCTTAACGAACCCTTAATAAAATACTCAGATTTAGTTACTCGAATTCTAAATAACAGATGAAAACAAATCACGACAGATCTTGATATAAAAAGTCCTAAACTTATTTAAAAGAAGTATGAAACATTAATGTATTAGTTTAAATTTAATACTGACAAAGAGGAAAGTTTTGCCTTGTTTGTAATCTTATTTGTAATATACCATTTTATACGAAATAATTTATAAGAAATTATAAGACCACTAACCACACAATTAGTGCGTTACTAAAGAAGACGTACAAATTGTTATCAAAATAATGGAAACACCTTTGAATAAAACCGTCATTTTTTAATGTGCTTCGCAAGCATTGTTGTTGTTGTTTCCAATCCCCTTGGAGCAGGAAAGCCTACACCAAGTCCCTTTGACATTTCCGCGTAATAGCGTCACACACCAAGTCAGAATCAAATAAATGTGGTTGGTCCATGGCGAAGGGTATTATGCAGCTTCCCTTTAGGCGAGGAACCTCTTGGGTGGAAGACTGACTAAACCTCATGCCTGTTGGTCCGCTGAAGGTTCTACCACCTATTGGAAAACCAACAGAGGCATTCCCCTATCCGCCACTTGGGGACGAGCGCATTGAAATATAATAATAACTACCAGTTTTTTATTAATAGAAATATATATATTCTGTTATTATGTGGTAGCTTTATTAAAGTTCAGTAAGTCTTGGATTTTTTTCAAAAATGTAAAATGTTGAGCCACTCAGATTTTCAGAGGCAATATTGTAGGAGCCCGTCTAGCTGGAGCAAGTGTGACCGAAACATCCCAAATTTAGGCATTTCTAGCGGTACGGTGTCTTAAGTCATGACAGCATACACACAACGTGCCAAGACAAGCTCGCCAAAGTAAAATAGTGGACGGAAAGAGAATGAAAGTGACTGACAGGTACTGAAGTGGATTGTAATATGTA
Organism: Trichonephila inaurata madagascariensis; assembly: GCA_019973955.1. NCBI lineage: Eukaryota > Metazoa > Arthropoda > Arachnida > Araneae > Nephilidae > Trichonephila > Trichonephila inaurata. Next base: position 96,744 of record BMAV01003903.1, on the reverse strand, counting down.
AAAAGTGAACAACTGCAGCAAAAGCCAGCCCAGAGCTCAGTCAGCATCTGGATTCCCTAGTGTCAATGATTACAGTTAGAATGCACTTTCAGAAACGGAACATTTACGAAAGAACAGTATTTCCAAAGCCACTTATCACAGATGTTAATGCCAAACGTCGTCTACAGTGGTGCTACTCTCCCAAAACCTGGTTCAGTTGATAAGTGTGAAAGAAAGTAATACGGTTTGACGAATCGTCTTTCACGCTTTTATATACAATGGGACAGGAGGACACTTGCACAAGTGTATCATCGTGATTGTCTCCTTCCAACTGCCAAGCATGGAGGTGGATCTGTCATGATATGGGCAGCCGTGAATGGCTTTCTGCTTCCCCTCGTTATCCGTAAAGTAAGGACTGGAGAGAAGTATAGACAAATTTCAGCTGACCAGGTCCATCTATGATGCAAACTTTGTTTCCTGCAGGAGAGGAAATTTTCCGGTATGATAAAGCACCTATCCATGCAGTAGGACTTTTTGAATCATAGTTTGATGAACACAAGAATAAAGTTAAACATTTACCTTGGTCCGCACAGTCACCCGACCTCATTATAATTGAACCATCATGGTGTATTTTAGAACGTTCAATATGAAATCGATATCCTCCAACGGCATCCCTCCCAAAAGTTTCACAATATTCCTCTAAACACTATTCAGCGCTTGTATGAATCGGTTCCTAGGCGAATCCAAGCCGCATTACATACCAATGCGGTCCTACACCATACTAATGAAGGATTTTTTTTTATAAATTTAAGATGTTCCCATTATTTTGATAACCACATGTATATATATACATAAATTAGAATGAAGATCATGTTTATAAAAATATGTCCATGATATGCGGGAATAGATAATTACTACAATTTAAACCAGGAAATAAGAAATGGTTGACTTACTTGCTTCGTCTGCCATTGTATAACACAGAAAAATCATCAAAAACGTTCCCAATATTATTAGCGACTTCATATTTCGTTGTGTTTCTAGGGGGGGAAATATAAAGAGATATCAAGACCTAGCCAGTTTTCTTAAAAAAATGCCCATAAAGATAAAATTAAGACTTCCAAATTACGCTTGTATTATGTTTTCTTTTTTTATTAGTTCATTCCTTAAAATTTTTAAAAATCTTTTTTAATAAATATTAACATACTTAAACAAAAAATTATTCTGTAAAGTTACTCAATATTTATATGCATGAAACAAGCTAGTAAATTATTGGACCAATACAAATAAAATTATTATCAGTTAGACTATAATAAATAGAACTATTATTAGTTTGATGATAATTACTAGAACTATTATTAGTTAGACTATAACAACTAAATTTATTTTAGCATGGAATTTGTTTTTGCTTGGTTTTAAGAAATACTAATCTCTTCATATAAATTTAATTAATGGTTTACATTTTTAAAAACAAAAAGTTAATAATTGCTTCTATTCGTTTCAAATTTGAAGTAGGTATAAAGTTTTATTTGAAAAGACACTATATACTGTAGAATTGCACGTAACACAAGTGATTTTTTCTTTACATATAAATAAATATAGGAAGATAACAGTTTATATTAATGTTAGATATATCCCTATAAAATTTGTGGAAACTTAGATTTATTTTAAGGTATCCGACTACGTTCGGAACCTTGATATTTTGCAAAAGCGTATAAATGGATAATATTTATGATATTTAGTGTCACTTAGATTAGAAAACGTATATAAAATTGTTTTAAGAATATTCCTACAGTAAAAAATTACTCAAGTATAATATTTTAACAAAAAATGAGCATAGAATGAACAATTTTCAAAACATTCTCCTTTTATAAAAAATGCTTCTATTATAATTATATTTTACCTGTATGTAGCTCTGACTTCTGTACAGAGGCTGAATTAGAATTTTTGAAATATATAACTTAGAAGTGGGGTTATCCATGTTTTACGATAACAGAGGGGAGAAATTTTAAGAAAAAAAACGCCGATAGTTATTTTAATTGGTGGCTAATGTGAATTTTTCAAAAATCCTAGTTCAGACTCTCTGGAGAAGTCTTTACTTTATATAAGCACACACACACACACACAAAATATTATTATTATAGGAGTATTTTGAACGTTTTGAAAAAAGATTATTCTAAGTTAATTTTTTGCCAAAATATTGTATTTAAATAATTTTTTTTTGTCATAATATCTCCTTAAAACAATTTTATGCATATATTCTAATCTAAGTGACACTAAATATCATGAAAATTATCCGTTTATGTGCTTTTTTTAAAATCACTGTTTCGAACGTAGTCGGATACCTTAAAAAATGTTTTATGAGCATAAAATCTTAAATTTATTTCTTGTTTAAAAAAAAATTTTTAAAAGGTAATAAAAAAAGCTTTTTGTTTTTTTGTTTTTCGAAAATTTAATTTTTTTAACCATACATTAATTACCTTATCTATAAAAAGGAAAAATGAAATGTTAAGGAGAAAAGAGAAGCATTCATTTGAAATGGACAAAGGATTATTTAGAAAAACAAAAGAGTTTTAAGGATAACAAAGAAATATTTTCTAAAAAATCTCTTATAGACCAGTAAGGACACAGATAAAAAAAATGGAGATATTCAACTAAAAGGAGTCGAAATCCCGATTTTATGTTGTTGGTTTTTTTTTTATCTAGATTATAAAATAAATATAAAATCAAAAAATCTGTTGAAAATGCAAAATTTTAAGAAAAATACATTAAATGTGTTCCCTTTCATTGATCCTTCTGTATAACTTCATTATTTACTTTTGTTTTTAGATTCAATTTCCCATATATTTTTGATAACTTTGGATTTTAGTAAATTATTTTATTTCTGAACTCTATTTCTCTATGTATAAGCAAACATTCTTCATCTCACATAGACACATCTTTTCTCTCTCTCGTCACTCCTCTGATCAGTCTTCTCTTTTTCTCTTCTCTCCTCTCTTCCCTATCTTATCTCTCGCTTTCTCTCTCATCTCTTACTCCCCTTAATCTTCTTTTCTTCCTTTTCCCTCGTATCTCTCAGCTTTTCGATCTCTCTTCTTTTATATTTCTTCTCCCTTCTATCATCTCTCTCGTCTCTCCTCTATGTCATACTTTCTCTATCTCTTTCCTCCTCTCGCTTTCTCTCTCATCTCTCACTCCTCTTAATCTTCTTTTCTTCCTTTTCCCTCGTATCTCTCAGCTTTCCAATCTCTCTTCTTTTATGTTTCTTTTCTCTCTTCTCTTTTATCATCTCTCTCGTCTCTCCTCTATGTCATACTTTCTCTATCACTTCCCTCCTCTCGCTTTCTCTCTCATCCCTCCCCTCTCATCTCTTTCTTACACATATTTCTATTTCCTCTTTCTTTCTTCCCTAAACAGGTTTGTTAAAGTCTTTATAATCATCATCATAAATGTGTGAGTATCACGATGCTTTAAAAAAAATAGTCATCTTCAGTTCCTTCTACGTAAGGCAGTGTTTCTCAAACTTTCAATATTTGCGACCCAATATTCAATCATAATTTTCATCGCGCCCCCTCAATACAATACGAATGTATTGAATTCCATAAGAATATACTTTGGAGCTAAAGCTACAGCACGATTTTAACCTTTTAAGTGCCACCGGCGTATATAACCGTCTCGCTCAGCCAGTGCGTTAATTGACTCGGACGTATATATACGTCTTTCCAAAGTACGATCTTTTCTGTGCACTGCTATCCATAAAATTATTCCGAAGGCTGTGGAATGCAATAAAAGGACCTTGACAGTGTTTGCGACAGACTTACTTATTTCAGAGGATTTGCTTATTTATTCCTTTTCCACCCCACCCCCCAATACATCACATACGCTTGCCTAAGTGTTAAACGGTGGTATTTGGGAGTAAACCACGTAATTTTTAATCTGCAATTTTAAAGGATTAATTATAAACCATACAAGTCATCAAGATAAGTGTTACTTTTTTGTATAATTTTATATATTATAAGCCCATCGGGTCAATGATAATTATTAAACTTGTTCTTAACTTAGTATTGTTAAATTAATTATAAAATACATTGTGGAGCACTGATACATTTATAAGTGTAATATATCAGTGTAAATATGTATTTTATTTTTTATTGTGACAAATGCATTTTGTTTGTTTACTTTCAATAAAGTAATAATTTTTTTAATTAATCTTTTTTTTTCGACTTTTTAATAGGTTCGCGCCCTCTTTGTAGGGTTATCAAGCCCCACCTAGAGGGGCGTGCCCCCCTGTTTGAGAAACGCTGACGTAAGGATAAGAAAAAGACAAATTTTAGAATTCTTTTATGAATAATTACGTAGATATTTTTATAGTCATCAGTACAGATTATTTTTATTGTAAGTAATACACTATTCTTGTTTTCGTAATAATAGTTACTTTTGAAATGAAAAATGCCAAATGTCTACCTGATAAAAAGAAAGAGAGAATAAATAAGGTTTAAAAAATTGAGATATCAAATTTTATAGATTTTATTTAAAATATCCATCAAAAGACCTATTTATATTTGAACTGGTGATTTATCATCGATATCTGATTATTTCTATCGATAATGCAAATTTCGGAAACATATATAAAGTCAGAAAAGTAATCAAATGATGACAATACATCAGAGTTATTCTCTTTTTAAGCATATATTTATGTGTTCTAAAAATAAATAGAAGTTACTTTTACGAATGATGAAGAATTTCTTCCAGTTATAAAGAACGAATTACTTTGAGAAATAAAACTATAAATACTACATAATTCAGGATAATAAATAAGCAGTTTTTTTAACATCCTTTTTGTATAGCAGAGGCATTTTTTTTAAAATTGCGATAAGTTTATGAATAGAAAACTTATTGAATCAGATATTTTTGCTAATCTAAAAAGAATCATTATTAAATATCCCTTCTTGTGTTACCTTAAAATATAACAGTAAATAGTTGGCTATGTATTATATCAGGGGTGTCCAACCCAAATGACCTTGCGGGCCACTTCGAAAAAACATTATAATCTCGCGGGCCGCTCATAAAAATCTGTACCTTTATATCAGATTTGGAAACAAAAAAAATATTTATTGAGTGAAAATTTAAAACAGAATGAATTATTATTATGGTTTTCATTATTTTTCATCTATACAGACATAGATAATATAATAATGTTTGTATAATGTAATAATGCAATGATCAAGTAATGTTTAAAATATTACAGTTGCCATTTTCTTGAAAATTACGGTGTTCCTTTTGAATTGATCTTTCGTTACTCATTGTTGAAATTTGCTAGGGCTGTCATTCACACAAACGATTAAATATACGTTGCCCTTTATCTTAACCGTCCAGATATTTTTTTTAAACTTTAAAAAACATCTCTGACTGCCTCTTGCATTTTGGGCATTACAAACAGAAAAGGAGGAGGAGAAACGAAAGTCACTATACAGAGAGAATCATGTACCATCCATAGTAAAAGATATGCATAATGCAATTCGGAATTTATTAAAAAAGTAATTTATTATAGAAAAATCAAATGTAACTGTTTGATAAATATAAATCTATTTTAATCTAAAGGACATTTCTATTATCAAAAATAAATTTATATATATATATATATATAGGATTTTGAGCTATGACACAGATTTAATATGCATCAGTCGTTCTACACTGCTGGCCTTCTGTAACTCCAGGATTCGAGCTCACGACCCGCCAGCCATGAACTCCTGACCATGAACGCTAGGCTACAGCTGCCACTCAAAATATAAGGAAAATGAAAAAAAATTATTTGAGAGTATGTGTCCGCACACACACATACACACAATGAGTCCGTTAAGATAACATTTTACACGAAATATTTTAAAATAATAATATTCACGATTTTTATTAATATAATTACAAGCTATTATGTAATAACAAAACAAATACTGTAAAACAAATACCGTACTAAAAGTATCCAAAAGTAATGGCTTATTATTACGGAACAACCCATAAAAATGTAATAAACTGTTCATCCTTAGATTTGAAAACTCTCCGAAAATTTTTGGGTCTAGTCCGATTGGCCGCACGTGCGCGCATTATTCGGCAATCACAGACGATAAACTTTTTACACTGACTTCCTTAGTAAAGATGTGGACTCCACAGTAAAAGCCACAGTGCGTGCTTTGGTTAACGGAGTTTAAATCAGTCACGCGTGTACAACAACATGTTCGAACAGAATAGAATGCCAACCCTCCTACATCAAAATCTATCCACCAATAGGAAAGATTTTTAAAGAATACAGGAACTTTTTTTTTTGGTATCTCAAACTGACAAGTATCCTTAAGTTTTCGTGATAGAAGACACTGCTTCAAGACACTGCTGCTGTGAGCGTGATTCATTTTGTAGGAGTCGTGATAAGTCTATTCGGCAAATCAAGGGTAACGACATTCATTCCATTCTGTTCGAACATGTCGTTGTACACGCGTGACTGATTTAAATCCCGTTAACCGAAGTACACACTGCATCTTTTACTGTGCAGTCCAGATCTTTACTAATGAAGAGTTTGCCGAATAATGCGCGCACGTGCGGCCGATCGGACAAGAGCAAAAAATCCTGGAGAATTTTTCAATCCATGGATGAACAGTTTATTACATTCTGATGGGTAGTTCCGTAATAATAAGCCATAACTTCAGGATACTTTAAGCCCGGACACCCTGTGTATCATAAATAAAAAAAATCTTATAAAAACGGAAAATATGTTTGCTTGTGTTTTAATATCTAATTTCTATTTGCTTTTTACATTAAAATTAATATTTTATGTTTACAACACATATGTAATATTAATAGAGTACAACAATTATTGTTCCGATTTAGAAGACCTTTCATATTCTTCTACTATATTGAAATGTATCTACAATTAACGCAATTCATGACAAAGTTCATAACTATCAATTTGAATTTAAAATCGTTTTGCTCTAGTAGCTCTGTGTTGTGAAACCAAATTGCTCTAATTTAAATAAATATATCTTCGATACATTTTTCATAGTAATTTATTTCAACTCAAAGTTTCTTATTTTTTTAAAAGTTTTAATGATCTATTTGACATTTAAGTGACCAGATACCTTATATCAGACAGTAATAAAAATAAATCAGGATCTGTTACATAATTTGCCCCCAAATTTAAATTTGGAGATGAATATCCTCCATCAAATCAACTACTGCGTGAATAAATTTTCAATTGATTCTGGACTTAAAATCCTTCATTTTTCAGACACGGGTACAGCCCTGAATAATTACTGCGACTTTTTAATCCATTAAAAACGTTCGTGTCACACTATTGCAATTCTATTGACCTCAGGAGGGTGACTGTTTGACATATAATTACGTTATTCCGTCGCAGACGCGTAATAAAAATTATTCCCTATCCATCAATCTGTTCTCAATCAAAGTGATTTTATGTCAGACATGATTCGGATCACGTGGTTTATTTCCAGGAAATTAAGGTCATATTAAGGGAGCAAGTTCAATTCAAGGAGTGGGTTATTTAAAGCGAAAAGAGGATGCTATTTCTGAAAGGCCTTATGGTTGGAGATTGCAAAAGTTAAGGAATGTATTTTATCATTACCATTTTGAGTTGATTTGCTTATTTTCTTACATTTCTTGTTTTATTTTAATATATATATATATATATATATATACTAGCCGTTACCCTCCCTCATATTTTTGTATAAATGTTTATTTTTGTATATATACTGTTTATGTACATATATATAAATTATTGATACCTAAATAACTTATTATTAGCCATTTGATTGTATTATGACAAACAACACACATGTAGACCTTATTATCCCTTTAAGGTATCCCACTACGTTCGGAACCGTGATCTTGCAAAAGCGTATAAATGGATAATATTTATGATATTTAGTGTCACTTAGATTAGAAAATGTACATAAAATTCTTTTAAGAATAGTATTACAATAAAAAACTATTTAAGTACAATATTTTGACAAAAAATGAAAATACAATGACGCATTTTCAAAATATTCTCCTTTTGTGAAAAATGCTTCTATTATAATAATACTTTGCCTGTCTATAGCGCAGACCTCTGTACAGAGGCTCAATTAGAATTTTTGAAATATATAACTTAGAAGTGGGTTTATCCATGTCTTACGACAACAGAGGGGAGAAATTTTAAGAAAAAAACGCCGATCATTATTTCAATGGGTTGTAACTCTGAAAATAATGTGAATTTTTCAAAACTCACATAGTTGAGCCTCTGTACAGAGGTCTGAGCTATATACAGGCAAAATTTTAGTATAATAGAAGCATTTTTTACAAAAGGAGAACATTTTGAAAAAGGTTATTCTAAGTTAATTTTTTGCCAAAATATTGTATTTAAATAATTTTTTTTGTCAAAATGTCCTTAAAACAATTTTATACATGTATTCTAATCTAACTGACACTAAATATCATAAAAATTATCCATTTATGCGCCTTTTTTAAAATCACAGTTCCGAACGTAGTCGGATACCTTAAAGGGTTATCTTGCTTTCTATCCACGTTTTGTTCATATTGAGATAATTTCTTCAGGTTGAAAATTATTGAATCAGATTTGCTATTTTTGAGAGATCAATAAATAGATTGTTGTAGATAATGGTTAGTGTTTCTTCCCTTCCTCCCACATATCTAGGCGGGCAAGAGAAAGGGTCTAATCCCTCACAAAATTATCTGTACACTAATTCTATTATTCTACCATAAATATAATATTTTCCCTTGCTTAATTGTTATTGTCGGGATAATCTGACGTTTTCTTTCCAGGTATTTTTATTTTAACTTAACTGGGGGAGGGGGGAGACGCCATTGTACAAGTTATACAACTGTTCATACTCATTGCTCAAATTGTAAAACTGTGATTTACATGTATTATGTAGTTCTATTTTTTCTTTTTTCAATATATTGTAAGTAGGAATTTTCAGGTACGCATTTATGATATAATGTCGTGTTAATCTTTGAGCTTGAATTAGTTGATTGAAATGACAATTGCGCCTTATTGCCAATATGTACCGTAAAATCCGGCCTATAACGCGCACCGGTGCAAAACGCGCACCTATACTTTCAAGCTGATTTTTTTTAATTTTTTGATATATTCACCGTATAGCGCACACCCCTTTTTTTACGAAGAAATCTGAAATATTAGTATACATTGCTGTTATGTTTTGAAGTCATTTATTCGAGGTATTATCCCAGACCGTTGACAAAATAGCTTTCTTCTAGAACTACAACTCTTTTAGTTTATAAGGCAAGTCATTTCTTTTAAATAAACAGTATTTCACAAAACATGTAGAAGTAAATTTGTTTTTTGCTCATCACTTATGTTATTTTTAAAGCTATCGTTTTTATACCCGGCGTATAATGCGCACCCTTAAGTTTCGAGCTTATTTTTTTATGTTAAAAGTGCGCGTTATACGCCGGATTTTACGGTAACCATAATATTGAACATGACTTACTGCCCTTTTATTATGGTTCTCTTGGGCGAAATAAATAAATAAATGTATTACATCATCACACAGCAAACTTTTTTTATATAGAAAGAGATGTATTACCGAGGGAAACAAGATTACATTAAAGAAATCAGATTAAACTGTGATAATTTAAAAGAAAGGCCTACTTTTACTTTTAAACCTTAAAACTACAAAAGCTAATATTTTTCAAGCTTCCTGTCTATCAATGGGCTTGTGATTCATGAAGTCACATGATAAAAACAAACATGTGTTTTCCATTGAATTCAAAACAAACTTTAAACTAATTGTACTTGTTCTATTTGTAAAACTCTAATAAAATTTCAAATTTCATATTTGGTTAAAGATGTTTAAATGTTAGGGAAAAAAATTTCTTCAAAAAGATTTTTTTAAATTAAAATTATGTTATGCTTATACTTTTAAATAAAATGCATTTTGTATATATATGTACTTTTTAAGAGAAAGTTTCTGCCAAGAGCAAAACTTGGCAACACCGGAGCGCGTGAACTGATTAGTTGGAAACACAAGATAGTTTTTATCGTGTGACTGTGACGTCACATGAGTTTTTGAATTGATTGGCTAGAATCACGTGGCTTTCACTATCATGTGACTATGACGTCACATTCAACCTCATTACACGTGAACATTAAGTAAATACTATTATTTTATTTCTCAAATCTGAAGTATTATATTTATTGAGAAATGTAGTAAATTGCACTCTAAAGAGTAAAAATAAAAGAATATTTTTGTATATTTTTATTCTTTTTTTCCATTTTAGAATAGGCTCTTGTGTCTATGTTAATAATTCACGTCTACCACTGAAAAAAATTCAAAAGAAAAAGTAAATTCGACGTAAATCTGTATTACTTTTTACTCCTCGTTATGCAGTTTGCTGTATTATATTAAAGTAATCGATATTTAATAAGACACACAAATATAAAGTCCATGATATATATGCCTACAAGTACCAGGAAATTTTAAGATGGCATTTTCAATTTCGATTTGCTTTTTTATATAGCAATGACGACTCTGCATTAGAATTTCTAACTCTTTGGAAGAAAAAGTACGGTATCGCACTTTTAACGCAAAAAATAAGATTGAAATTTACAGGTGCATGGTTATACGCGTGTCGGATATTTAAAATCTTTAAAAATTAAGAAAAGTCAAGAATAAAAAAAATTAGGTTTCTACTTCTATCTAGTCAGTGGTGTAACGAAGAGTATTAGGGGCCCCCTGCAAAGTCAGGTTTTGGGCCCCAAGCCGGAGCTTAAAAAGGGTAAATACTTGGTTTCAATCAGACTTTGGGCCCCCTAGAGTCCTGGGCCCCCCTCAATGCGAGTGCTGCGGGGGTGTACGTTACGCCACTGTATCTAATTACTGTTCATTCAAAAGAAATGATATGCTTTATTAACTTTCAACTGTGAAACCCTATAAATTTTGCCTCGACTCTCCTTTTTTCTTGTGCTTTAGGGCTACAGTTTTAGATGTACACCATTGTTCAAAGGCCTGGGATAATACCTCAAATAAATTACGTCAAAAGATAATAGCACTGCACATGTATATTTCAAGTTTCTTTGTGGAAAAGGGAACGTTTTGGGGCTAAAAATTAAAAAGTGTCGTTTGAAAATATAAGTGGTCATTATACGCCGGAATATAACTTATAGTATTTTAATGATTGTATAAGCACAATATATTGTAACAGTGCTAAGACAAATAATGAAACAAATATTATTACGATACAAAATTAGCAATTTTTGCTTCACTTCTGGCATCATATCGATTATCGATTAATTTAATCAGTACAATACTTCAATAAATAAATAAATACTTCACTAATTTTGATTAATTTGCAAGATCGCGTAAACTACTTGAGAATCATGTAATGTTCTTAAAAAAACTCTTTTATTGTAATAAAATGCTTTTTTTTTGTTTGCCTATTAAACAGAGAAACAAATAGTAATATTTGAAAAAAGTTCAAAAAATAATTTGAAATTAAACCAAAACTCTTACGCGCATTAAAATATAAATTTCTTCTACATAAATTATTTTCTTGAATTTTTTAAAATTGTATTTCAAAATATCACTTCAAAAATTGATACACTTCAAATTTTAAAAAAAAAATACCGTTCAGTTAGATCGTAAAATATAATAAATTCAGTTCCTTTCATTTTGATATCAGGTTTTCTTAAATATCTCACACAGAGCTCAGGTTATCAGTAAAAATTATAATTCTTTTAAATAATTTCATAATCAAATTTTTTTAAAGATTTTGAGGTACTTAAGTATTTTCGCAGCCGTATTGGCGACATTAAATAAAACGAAGCATACAGTTGCAAATTCAGTGCTTATGACACACGCGAAATCGAGGTTGCCAACTTGGCGAGTTATCTTGAACGTTAGCATTGTTGCAATAATACCGAAGTATCGATTTTGATTACCCACTATCCTGAACTTGACTTACCTTTTGAGAAATTACTTGTATGAGAGATTTCTTCTTAATCTTATTAAATTTCTATTAAAGAGGGGGAAACGAGAAATATATTTTTTTTAGTTTCTTCTTTCCGATTTCAAAATTTGTGTGTGCTCTTGAACTTTTTCAAAGATTTAAAACTCTTAATACCGAACTATCTTTTCTATAAACACTTTCAAAAGTTCAAAAGACAAAAATAAATAGATATAAACCTCTTTTTCTTCTCTCACACCTTCAACTGCATTTCATTGCAGTCATATATGCACAACAGGTTAGATTTGAGAAGAATACTTAAAAATCTCATTAGATTAGCATTATGATCACGAAATGGCTCAGTTAGAGTTCGTTTTATGTTTATAATATATTCCAAGAAACACCTTCATGAAATTTCTCAGTTTAAATACAGGATCATTATACATACAAATACAGAAATGTTCATTTTCAATATGATATTAATTGTTCGAATAAATTTTTACAATTTCTTATTTTTGTGTGTATCCACATTTCTTTGTCTTCTGAATTATTTACCTCTATTGGCAACACCTTTGTTCCTTGAAGAAAACTGAAGAATTTTTTCTTCTTCAAATATAAATTGAACGTGGTTTACAACAAATCACTTTGATCAGATTCGTCTTTGAATCTTTAAAATCTGAGGTAGTGTTGGTACATTGATAATTCTCATTTTCCTCCTTGGGTTTGTTAGTCTGAAATATTCTGCTGTCTTTTCTGGAAGATTTAAAAATTCTTCAAAGCTTAAATCACGCAATATTTTTCCGTAATTGTCTAATTTTGTGAATTGATGCAATACTTCCAAAGGTTAAACTAAATTTTAAAGATTAATGATGTTTCTTAAGTTTACTAAACGCATTTAGTTAAGTATTAAGGCTATGATTTGTCAGCATACCAAAGAGAATATGTATACTTACAAACAGGCTTTGAGAGTAATATTCATATTTTATCGTCGAAAGAATAAGTTAAGGTATCCGACTACGTTCGGAACCACGATTTAAAAAAGCGTATAAATGGATGATTTTCATATTTAATGTCATTTGGATTAGAATATATGTATAAAATTGTTTTAAGAATATTATTAGAATAAAAAATTATTTAAATGCAATATTTTGGTAAAAAAATGAATTTAGAATTGCATATTTTCAAAACATTTCTTTATAAAAAATGCTTCTATAATAGTAATATTTTGCTTATATAAAGCAAAGATTTCTTCAGAAGGCCTGACCTCAGAATTTTGAAAAATTCACATTATTTTCAGAGTTACGGCCAATTGGAATAGTTATTGGTGTTTTTTTTTTTCTTAAAATTTCTCCACTCTGTTGTATTTAAGTACGGATAAATCCACTTCAAAGTTATATATTTCAAAAATCCTAGTTCAGACTCTGTACAGAGATCTGACCTATATATAGGCAAAATATTATTATTATAGAAGCATTTTCCATAAAAGGAGAATATTTTGAAAATAGGTAATTCTATATCCATTTATCGCCAAAATATTGCGTTTAAACAGGTTTTTTATTGTAGTAATATTCTTAAAACAATTTTATACATGTATTCTAATCTAAGTCACACTAAATATCATAAAATTTTTCCATCTATGCGTTTTTTTTTCAACAAAAAAAAAACCCAGTTCCGAACGTAGTCGGATACCTTAAGACGAGTGCAAGACTTGTTGCATAGAAACTTATCCTAGTTTTTGTTTTACTACCATGAAAATTACACAAATATCTCCATTACAATTTTAAGGTATCCGACTACGTTCGGAACCGTGATTTTGCAAAAACATATAAATGGATAATATTTATGATATTTAGTGTCACTTAGATTAGAAAATATATATAAAATTGTTTTAAGAATATTATTACAATAAAAAAATTATTAAAGTACAATAATTTGACAAAAAATGAACATAGAATGACCCATTTTCAAGATATTCTCTTTTTGTGAAAAATGCTTCTATTATAATAATATTTTGCCTGTATACAGCTCAGACCTCTGTACAGAGGCTCAACTAGAATATTTGAAATATATAACTTAGAAATGGGTTTATCCATGTTTTAAGACAACAGAGGGGGGGGAGAGAAATTTTAAGATAAAAACGCCGAAAATTATTTCAATGGGTTGTAACTCTGAACATAATGTGAATTTTTCAAAAATCATAGTTCAGACTCTATGGAGAAGTCTTTACTTTAAATAAGCAACATATTTTTATTTTAGAAGCATTTTTTATAAAAGGAGAACATTTTGAAAAAAAGGTTATTCTAAGTTCATTTTTTGCCAAAATATTGTATTTAAATCACTTTTTTTTTGTCAAAATGTCCTTAAAACAATTTTATACCTGTATTCAAATCTAAATGACACTAAATATCCTGGAAATTATGCATTTATGCGCTTTTTTAAAATCGCAGTTCCGAACGTAGTCGGATACGTTAAGTGATTTTACACAACTCTATACATAGACTTTTTTATTATTTAAACACATTTCTAATAAATTATTCCTTATGGTTTTCTTATGGCCGTCTTAATCTAGTGTTTATGGTCTCTAACTCGTGGCCGAAGTGTCACGTTATTGAGTTCTTGTGCCACAAAGGGTCCACCATGCTAGAGGGGGCTGATACATGTTAAATCTCTGTCGAAGCGCAAATTTCTCCTTTATTCGTGGTGCGGTAGTTATAAGAAGGGGGGGGGGTACCAGATCAGGTGTTGTCCTCGTCCTGTGACCGAGGCTCACAATTATGAGGTTCATTGCCAATAGCCCTTGTTTTGTTTTATAGTGTATGGGAATATAAAACTCTCTTCTAATTGTTTAGGCTATATTTTCTATAGAGAAATCTTACAGTATAAGCTAATCAAATACATAATGAGTTAAATCTCCCGGAAACTTAGAAAAGATTAATTAGTAAAAACTTCCCCCATTTTATTTTTAGAGCTATTTTTCATTATACTCACAAAAAAAAACAAATGTTATAAAAGCAAAACCTCAAGAAAAATGCATGGCTCCAAAATACTTCACAAGCGGGAAAAAAGCTGTCAAGATTATAGTCGAATATCATTCACATGTTCTAGTTTTGAAATTTAATATCATGATTAACCCTAGATAAATTTGAATTATCGAATCCTTACTCTTTACTCGTTTAGTTTCAGAAATAAGGATTTTCTACTGATAAGTTTTATTCCATGAAGAACAAAACCAGGTACGGCAAAGAGAGATACAAAATTGTACTACTGAAACAGTAAAAAGGCAGTATGGAGTATGCAGACACCGTAATTAATCGATAGTATTTGCATTCTAAAGGGTAAACGTAATGTTTGCATTCGTTAAAAATTGCAATAAAGTGACTTGTGTAGTCAGCATAGAAGGAGAACATACACATCATTACATTAATGCATTTAATAATGTTTATAAAAGCACTATGGGAACTATTCTTTAGTGAGTGTTTGAATTTGTCTTATTGGATCGAATTTTCGCCCCTTCCAAGTCCTGTAAGGGGTGATTCAGTAGTTAAGTCTCATTCGAGATCAATGACAATGCGTGCAATAAATGGGCGGGAAACTAGACGCTGGAACTTTTCAAAAATCGTTTGTTTCATTGAAGGTAATGTTTAACGTTGAATCGAAGATAATGTTTAAAGTGAGTGATACTATGGCAGCCCAGTTGTTTTGTTATTTTCCTTTTTCGTGTACAGAGTGGCTACTTACAGAGAAGGAATTATTTTCTGATTATTGTTGTGCATTGAATATTTGTAGGGCTGTAAGTACCAAGAGGAAAAAATATATAATGTGTAAAGTACTTGTCCCACAAAACAACTCCAAAAAAGGGTAATTAAAAAACAATTTTAATTATATATAATAATATGGGGGTATGTATCTCTTAAATACAAATCTGCTGAACAAAAATTTATTCATTCTGTATAAATCAATAAATATTTAAAAGAAAAATATTTGAGTAGAATTTCGTAGAAATTTACTGACCTTACTTTTTCATTTCCGAGCTTTAACCCTCTAGCCGGAACATCAATTTTTTTGTCGCTCATAGAAACATCCGTCTGACAGACGGGTATGCAATTTTTTTTTTTTTAATTTTATTACCTTAAGGACTGTTTTAAATGTCGTTATAGCTCATGAAATTGAGTAAAATTTTTAATATTTAAGTCTTTATGAGACACACTATACTAATATACTTTTATCACAAGAATTGTGACTAGTATTTTTATGAAACCTGATTAAAAATTATTTGTATTCATGTAAAAATAATTAAAAATAAAAATACCCAAAACGAAAAAAAACTATAGGAATATATGTCGCAGGGAAATGATTAAATTAGGGATTTCATCAAATCCATAAGGGAGATGATCAATTCACGCAAGATGCTAAAACAAAGTGGATTAGGAAGGAAAATAATGTTTTGATCAAATCAGTAAAATGATGAAATATATTGTAAAGAGTTTAAATGTGTTCATTTAACAAATATGGTGCACTATCAAAAGTAGAGTAATTAATACAACAATAATCATTGAATTACAAATTAATTATTCGAAATTCATTTACAAAATAATTAGATAACAAAGCTGGTATTTTTTTTAAAAAAAAAAAAAGGATATTTGTTGTAGAATTTAAAACATTTTTTTTAAATTATACATTAATGTAGTACTTCAGAAATATCTTGCTTTATTTGTAACACCTTTTTTTCAGTTATTATTTCCCTTTTTAAAATAGCTTTTCTTTATTATCAAAAAGTTTTTTTATCTATAAAGAGGGCGTGGTGGAATTCCCTAATTTTTTGTTTACATTTTTCAATTTAAATTTCGTCGAGTTCCTAATTTTCAGGCATTCAAAAGTGATATATCAATCGAAAGATAATAATGCACAAGGAATATAACTAAATAAAACTAATAAAAATTATATTTAGAGGTCATTTTGTTTTGGTGTGAAGCCCGGTGCTGTCTGGCATGGATGAGGAGAGGGGGAGGTAAAAGGGAGTGGTAACAAACGAAAACAGAGCTCTACAAATGCTTACTTGTTCATTTCCTTATTTCACTAAAACAGATTGGGGATTTGATCAAATCACTTACATCAGAGAAATGATCTCAAAGAGACATTATTTTAACAACTTGGTGTGAATTGATCATCTCCCTTAGGGATTTGATGAAATCCCTAATCTCATCATTTTCCTGCGACATAGATATTGATAAACGGTGATAGATAAGAAAAATTGAACATATCGTGAGTTGAAAAAAATCGCCATGTACTACCACGTGATCCTCTCACTGGGTAGAGTCCAACTGAAGATGTCAAGGTAGCCCACTCCAAAAATCTCACAACAGCGTTATCTACGGGCATCACAAAGCAAATCATCCCCGTCTGAGAGACGGATGTTCCAATCAGAGGGTTTAAGTAATAGTATACATATAGTTTTTTCTAAGATATTACCAGGTATTGTATTTGAGGAATACATGGATTCAAAGCTATACAATCAAACTTTTTAACGAAATAGCTAAATCTCGAAAAAAGTTCGCTATGAGAAAAATTCGTTAAATTGCGATTCATGTTCATATACTTTATATATTTTTGGTTCCAGAAAAAAATTCGCAAAATAGGGAAGTTTATAAAATTGAGAAATTCGCAAAATAGAGTTTCGTAAAATGGAGGTCTGTCTATTTTCTCGGTGCGTGAAAAGTTTCAATATTCTTCTATATTTATATACGTTACATTCTAAAACAATAATTTTGCTTGGTAAAAAGAATTTTCCTTTAATGATATTTCTTCTATATAAAGAAAATTCTTTCCATAATATTGAAAACAAATGTGCTATACTCCTTAAAATCCTTATGAAGAAAATAACTTAACTCTTTCTTAGCTCATAACTCTGTGAGTGAAATAAAACTTTAAAATACTTTGACAAAGTAATTAATAAGTTAAAATTTAAAAAGCTATATTAGAGAAAAAAATAATAATGAAATAAATTTTAGGAAAGGTGTTTAAATATAAAAATGTGTTGAATGATGATAGGAAGATAAACAAATGCCAAATTGATTACTTTCCAAAAGTTTGAATCTAAAACAATTGCAATTGTGACGTGTTAATATAATTCATTAAAATTGATACATGAAATTGAAATTGAAAAAATGGCTTTTAAACATTTCAATAAAAGCAGTTTATTGCGCGTGGATCGAAAAACTACTGAAATTTTCTTTGGCATGAAAAAAACGGATGATTCTTCATTGAGATCATGGAGCATTTGTGCGAAAAATAGGTGAATTATTCTTTGTAAGTAAATATACAGTTCATAAGATTATTTTAAAATGCAAAGAAGACAATTTTAGTCGAAAACAAGCCGCGTGCAGGACGTCCAAGGCATTTCGTAAAACGTGAGGAACGGGGGATCATTAGGAATAACACATGTAGTTCTAAAAAAAGTGCAATAAAATTGACTTTAAAAGTGTGTCAAAGGTTTTAAAAGTCTGACAATGCAGAAACTGTCAGCTGTATTTTAAATAAATGTAGTTTACATGGACAAAAGCAGTTTGAAGAAAAAGAACTATTATTAGTAAAGTATCTCCAAAGACTCGACAACAATTCACTGACATCTACAATTCAAAAACATCCTGAAATTTGGAAATCAATTATATTTGTAGATGAGAGTAAGCACAATATTTCTGGAAGCGGTAAAAAAAAGCAAATTATTGGAAGGAACCTAATAATGAACCGGAAATTACGAATCTTACCTCTTCTATAAAACAAGGTGAAGTTAGCCAGACGATCTAGGGGTGTATGAGTGCTTCTCTGGGAAATCTTCATTTAAATGATCCATAAATTTCTTTATTTAAATATTCTGAAGCAAAATTTGAATTGAAATGCACAAAAATGGTCATATTTTCGAATTTTAAACTTTTTCAGGAATAAATTACCCAAAATATCTATTTATATCGGAGAAAAACGATTTCTTAGATCTTACTCTAGAGCAGTGCCGATTTAAGCTCATTTCGGGCCCTAGGCGCAGAATTTCAACATGTCCTCTTGGCACTGGAGGATTGAAATTTATAACCAGAAAATATGGTTAAATCCAGCTTATCCGGGGCCCTAGGCGCCCACCCTAGTGCCCAATGGGTAAACCGGCACTGCTCTAGATATCTCCGGTACTATTAGATCTACAGATTTGAAATTTGATCTTTTCTATTACCTTTTTATAAAAATAATTCCAAAATTTATCTCCATATTTCAAGCAAATCGATTTGCTCAATATTATAACAATTAACCATTATTATTAATTTATCATAATTAAAAACACAAAATATCATTGATTCATCTTTGAATTCTAATCTTTGCTATAAATTTTCAGAAAATAGAATTACGCTGTACTTATTCTATAAAAATATCGACAACTTAACAACTTTCAATCTTCTTAAAAGTATCAATATATTATTTCATAGCCTTTCTTTAACTTTAAATCTTGGAGATAAAGTAGTTTTAATACTAAAAAGTATTTTCCGGTTTGTTTAACGAAAAACCTTAAGCTCATTAATTAACAAAAAACTATCTAAACAAGAAATAAAATCTATTATTACTGAGAATTAAATTACATTGATTTTTTTAAAAACTGTCTGAAATATTTTTTAGTCATTTATAAAATCCATAAAAAAAAAATTCCGTTCTAATGATTTATTTTATTCGGCTAAAATCAAAAATTGAAATTACTTTCTTAAAAATAAAATTCTATATATAAGTATATGAGAAGTTATCTAAAAAAGAATAATATCAATATTTAAAACAATTGTTCATTGATACACTTAAATAAGAAATAATCATTTTAAACAAATAATATATTCAGTAACATATTAAAATTTATTTCTTAAAAATCAAATAAAATTGCATTAGATAATCTTTTTTTTTTTTAATTTTAACTTGTTTTGATTTTTGCGCTTGTTGAAGACCTTTTTTTTACAGGAAGAAAAAGAAACTTTTATCATTGCACAGTAAGTTATTGAAATTTAAAAAGCTTCAGTTTTATAGAACGCGTTTTAAAAAATAATTATTAGAAGTTTATTTCATTTTAAAACAAAATTTCTCTGAAATCAATTCTAATATTTGTTTTATCTCCATATTATTATGAGATTTTTTTCCCTTAAATATTTTTAACCAGGGAACATGGAAACAAAAGACATATAAAGTAATTAATCGAAAAATTTCTTTTCAAAATCCATTTCCAAAACCAGACACACACACACAAATTGAATGGTTTTCATAAAAAAATATCAATTTTTTTCTCTCTCTAACAAACAATTCCGTTTTATTTTAAGGTATCCGAACAACTTGAAATGAGAAAATTCGGTCAAAACATATATTTTTGTTTTTTATTTTATTAAATAGAGCTATCTTTTGGCTTTACAAAACTTAGTTTATTTTCTACTCTACCTACAGGCCAAGATACAATCAATTTTATAAACTTAGAAAAACCGGAAGTGGGTTTTTAATCAACCAGAAGTGGGTATTTAAATTGTTCAAAATCTATCATAGCGAGTCTGATAACACAAAATGTTACAAATGTATTTCTGTAAAACTTTTTGAACCTAACATTTATATTATTTTCTAAGGAATGTAATAAAATATTTTTTTTTTTGCATGAATATTTTTTAAGTTATGTCCTGTTATTTAAATAATGATCTCATAAAGAACGTCACATTTCTTACAATATTTACTCGATCGAGGCAAAAATTTTAAAATTTTAATAAAACATTAAAATTTTACCACATTCTCTAGATAAATGCATCTAATTTTTTTAGTAACTGATACTTAACTGATACATAACTTTTATTGATATAAGTTTATTATTTTCTTCTCTAATTGCTTTGAAATTTTTCAAAAATATTACTAAAATTTCACTTATAATGAGAACTTTTGTAAAATTTAGTTATTTTTTTTTAAATATTGTTATATAGAGTTAAATAATAGTATTTATTGGTATTGATTCTTATAAATGTGCATTTATAATGTTTTAGTATGCTATTTTTTTAAAAAAAGTACTACGAACGTGTTCGGATACCTTAAATAGTCATGATACTAATCGGAACAGCTTTAGTTCTTCGAACTTAAATCAGAAAAAAACCATACACAATTAAAAAATTTTAAGAAAAATAAGTTAAATGTTTACGCATTTAAAAAATTAAAAAATAAAACATATGCTTATCAAACTTAATAGACTCAAAAACTTATCGGTAAACAATAACACTCACTTTTATCCCAAAAAATATAAGGAGAATCTTGACCAGTGAGAAAATGGATAGTGAAGCACAACTCCAATACTCTTCTCTAAGACAGAGTTGATCCGCAAGTAACCTAAATTGTGCTAAGTACCTGAAATACAACCGAACTACAAGGGCGGTATGGCATATTAAATAAGAACCGTTACGAAATCCCTCTACTGTTTTCTCGAATCCTGCGAACGTGCCGGACATATAGATATTATCTCGAAAGTGAAAATAAAAATCATAACGTTACTTCATTAGTAACCTGATTGCAGCACGTGTCTAAAAACGAATGCTTTCAGATCGCTTCGGATCCAACAGGTTGTGACCCAGAAAAAGAAGTCGGAGAAAAATCAAGATTAAAATTATTTTTTTTTTGTTCTTAAATTTTTATTAATGTTGCACTAGAAGTACATGGTAGATTATCAGAAATTTTGAACTGTGGTCAAGAGGTTAAGATGGTACCAGAGCCGGTACCGTAGTACCAAAATATGTGAAGGTATTAAGGCATCCGACTACGTTCGGAACTGTGATTTTGAAAAAGCGTATAAATGGATAATATTTATGATATTTAGTGTCATTTAGATTAGAAAATGTATATAAAATTGTTTTAAGAATAGCATTACAATAAAAAATAATTTAAGTGCAATATTTTGACAAAAAATGAACATAGAATGACCCATTTCAAAATATTCTACTTTTGTGAAAGATGCTTCTATTATTATAATGTTTTGCCTGTATATAGCTCTGACCTCTGTACAGAGGCTCAACTTGAATTTTTGAAATATATAAGTTAGAAGAGGGTTTATCCATGTTTTACGACAACAGAGGGGAGAAATTTTAAGAAAAAAACGCCAATAATTATTTCAATGGGTTGTAACTCTGAAAATAATGTGAATTTTTTTAAAAAAATAGTTCAGACTCTCTGGAGAAGTCTTTACTTTATATAAACACACACACACACAAAATATTATTATTTTAGAAGTATTTTCTATAAAAGGAAAACACATTTTGAAAAAAGATTATTCTAAGTTAATTTTTTGCCAAAATATTGTATTTAAATAAATTTTTTTGTCAAGATGTCCTTAAAACAATTTTATGCATGTATTCTAATTTAAGTGACACTAAATATCACGAAAATTATCCATTTATACGCTTTTTTAAAATCACGGTTCCGAACGTAGTCGGATACCTAGAAAGACTGAAATTTAATATATACCTATATTGCCCAAAAGCAGTCAAAATGACTGCATTGTGAAAGAATAACTAATGTATAAAAAATGTATTTAAAATTAATTTTTAATATTTTTTATATTATTTACAGTCATATAACAAGTTTTTAATAAATATTAACAATAAAAAAATTTTACTTCACTTGGGAAAAAAATGTATTCTAAAAAAAGTCTAAGAAGTTGTGTCATTGTATACGTAATTGTTTTTCTAATTGAAATAAAAAAAGCAGTCAAAATTACTTCCTTGGGCAATCTAGTGTTAAGACTAAGATTTCAACAAGCAGCAAGCCCTGTAATTTCACGATGGTCGAAAAAAATTGAACCTGTCAACGATTTAAATTTGAACAGATGAAAATTATAAAAAAGACAGTACATTATTAAATTAAATTAATTGTTTTATTAAATGTATCAATATTTGTATTGTTAATAAAAGAAAATAAGTACACCCACAAAATTCTGTTTTTATGTTAAGTTATTCGACTGGATTCGGTACCATGAAAAAGGTTATAAATAAATAATTTTTTTTTTATATTTGGTGTCATTTGAATTAGGTATACATATAAAATTGTTTTAAGGATATTATTAGAATAAGAAATTATTTAATTGCAATTTTTAGGTAAAAAATTAATATAGAATGACATATTTTTAAAATATTCTCCTCTTATGAAAGATATTTCTATAATAATAATATATTTTGCCTATAAATATTTAAGACTTCTGTGTAGAGCCTGAAAAATACCCATTATTTTCAGAGCTACTTGCAATTAAAATAACAATCGGATTTTTTAAATTTTTTTTTTTATTTTTATACTTTGGTGTATTAAAATATATGAATAAATTCACTTCTAAATTATATCTCCAAAAATCCTAGTTTGACCTCTGTATAGAAGTCCTACATATACATACAATGGGCGTCAAAAGTATTCGTACACTTACAATTTTCTATAAAATTTAATGTTTTTGGCTAATAAATATTAATATATCGAATTGCGATTTTTTTATTATATCTGCACAACTTGTTCTTTTATTCGAACAACATAATCAATTTTTAAAACATAGCTTAAATATTATTTTAAAAAATTAATAATAAAAAAACTACTAAAAAATTGCGTGACAAAAGTTTTTGTATACATAAAAAAATATCAATGTAGCTTTCAATATTGTATTTCTTTCTTAATTTAGTACTTAGTAGAATATTTTTTAGCGTCCACAGCTTTAAACGTCTTGGTATAGATTTCATCAGTTATTTTTTTAACTTCTACATCGATATTCCTCCATTCTTCTGTGTTTATTGTTTTTACATCACCGCGTCTTTTTAGTAAAAATTCAGTGTTGATGGAACTTTTCCAAAATTTAAATTACAAAGTAAAATAAAAATATTTATGCGCTACAATATAAAAAAATTAGACATATTCATAGGCATAGGAAAATTGAGACTTTTTACGTCTGAAAGTGTGTTACCAATTCTAGTGAATTCTTTGAAATATTTGGTAATAAAATTTTGAATACTATTAATCCAAGTTCCACAAAAATTTGTTTTATTTTGTTTATGTTACCAGGAATTCTCGAATTATAACTGCAACACATGCAGAATTTTTTTGTTCAAAATATGCATTTTAAGTCTTATGTTAAAAATAAAAAGTGATTTTAACATCTTTGATGACAATAAAAATTAAAATTCCCTCACATACGAGCTTCTTTTTTACAAATATGAATAAATATTAAGTTTATTCAGTGATCGTCTGCCGGTATCTATACGCCTGTCACGTTTTACATTGCATTTTATAACAAACCGGATTCGCAAGCTTTCAAAATTTATCTGTATTAAATTTTGATTTTACTAACATACTAGAAGTATCATTGTCCTAGACTCAATTAAATTTAATCTATTAATTACTATAATTATATAATCCCTTAATCTTTTTGTTACGAAAAACACTATTAAATAAATAAATTAGATTTTATTCCAGGAAATCTCCCCAAATATAAATAGCTTGCAAATATAGCAAAAATAACAATATATTTGTTAGTGCTCGGTTTAGGCAAACGATTTTTTCAGCTTTCAATTTTCTAGAAAATTCTAAATGCACTAACGATTAAAATTGTTTTTATGATACGAATTAGTTACGGTTTGTTTGTTTTTTTTATTACAGCAACAATTTAATCGTTACTTTTTCACGGGAGTGAATGGCAACATCTGTTAGACATAAAAATTAAGCTTTTTCATCGTTCGATTTTATATTCGGGTTTTTCGTCAAGTTAGTTTTGGAATAATCATATTTTAAATGTCTTATTCCATCTGATAATTTGCTGCAATATTTTCCGGCCGTTGATCGGGAACAAGGTATGAACTCTATATTTTTCTTAAGCATTTATGTGTCTCTTTTTGTTTAATAAATTCTTTTATATTAAATTTTATGTTTCGCTATATTTAATATTAACGCTTACACATGTTTTTGATATTTCGGAAAGAATTTATATTTTAAATTGTGTGATTTTTTTGGGTGGACTAGAACTCGATCTGATACTAATCTGATTTAATTTTGTTTTATGCTCTTAACATAATTAATCATCGAGATAATATCCCAAAACTCTCTTGTATAAAATACTTTCTTTCGTATATTTTACTATCTAAATTGTTTTTAACTTCATGTATTGCAGGGTAGCTCACCAATTTCTTTGATTTCATCAAATCATTTAATTCAGTCGCAGACGCACGTAAGAAATAGTCTGAAAAAGAAAAGAAGTATATTGATGTCAAACAGCCAGAAATATTCAGACAATATTATTTAAAGATTAGGAACGCCAATATGTTTGATAGAACAATTAACTATTACGAAATAAATACAAGCACAAAAAAGAAATGGATAGTGAATGTCTAGGATTAACAGTATAGATTTAGCAACAACAAAAATTCTGGCTGCAAATACAAAACATATTGCGAGAACAAAGATTTTATGAGGATGAAACAATTGAAAATTTTGTATTTTAGAATGAATTAAAAACTAAATGCAAGTGTCACAAAAACTACAAAATGTGTTTCCTCAGATAATAATAAACCACTACTTAATCCCCCCTCCATTACCACCACCACAAAAAAAGATAAGCACGACTATTATTTCCTTATCAACAAAAATGGGTATGCTAGAGCTTATTGTTATCAACAGCTCTGCTCATTGTAAAAATACTGTTCTTACAAAAAAAAATTAAATTTCGTTACTAAGCTTCCCGGATGTTGTTATGCGTTTTACTGTTGACAAAAATTCTTTTATAGATTTTCATAAAGTTTAAAATCAATTTAGTAATTAAATTTTACACATTATTTGTAACTAACTTTTACAAATGCAGATTTAAACGTAATTAACTTTTGCATCCTTCATAAAGTTATTAATTGTTATAAATTTATTACTAATTATTTTCACTATGTTAATAAGAATAAAGATTTCGGTACAAATGCTTTTGTGCAAGTTTCTGATTATTCTCTGTTTGGTTATGTTTTCAACGTCCATTAAAATGCATAAATCTAAAGGAAAATTTTCATTTATTGATTTTTAAAAAGCATGAAAGCATGATTTGTGTATTAATAAGCAACGACGACGAACTAAAAAATTGTTAGTGTACGCAATAAACATAAGCATAATATATTGTCTAAAAGAATTAACAGAGAAAATATAAAAAATTATCCAAAAAATCAAACTATCCCCAGAAGTGATTCCAAACAGAATATTTGCAAAAT
The DNA here is from genome assembly GCA_019973955.1 of Trichonephila inaurata madagascariensis. Taxonomy (NCBI): domain Eukaryota; kingdom Metazoa; phylum Arthropoda; class Arachnida; order Araneae; family Nephilidae; genus Trichonephila; species Trichonephila inaurata. The sequence continues at coordinate 70,549 of BMAV01003903.1, read as the reverse complement.
TTTGTGATTAGTGAACGTTGATGATGAAATTTACATAAATGACATCTCTGTAGAGCTAATATGCGTATAAAATCTTGTTTAAAAATTAGATAGGAGTTAAAAATGGGCCGCAAAAAGACATATAGATTGTACTAGACAGCCTTTGTGATTTTACTCTGTGAGAAATTTATTCAACAGACAAAAGCCATAAAAAAATGTTTCAACGAACCGTGAGTAAAATTTTAAAAGATTATTCTAAAAGTTAAAAATTTAAAAAATAATCGTACAAATAATGTTTGTAAGCGAATTACCGCACTAAAACAAGACAGCATACTCAAACGTATCGTAAGAATAAATCGTTTGATGATTCTGAGATTCCTAAGTAGAAAATGGTGAGAAAAAAGAAGTAGATGCCTCAACATCAACTACACTGCGACAACTCCATAAACTTAATTTTCAAATACGTCAGTGCTTCTCAAACTTTCTATACTCGCGACCCAACTTTCAATCATAATTTTCATCGCCCCCCCTTACATACAATAAAAATGCATTGAATTCAATAATAATATACTTTGATGTAAATCTACAATACGATTTTAATTATAAACCGTACAAATTATCAAGATAAGTATTAAATTTGTATATAATTTGATTACGTGCCCATAGTCACTGGTAATTATTAAACTTGTTCTTGACTTAGTACTGTTAAATTAATTACGAAATACATGGTGCAGTACTGATACATTTATACGTGTATTATATCAGTGTAAATGTGTATTTTATTTTTTATTATGTCATAATATATTATTTTTTCTGCTTCCTTTCAGTAAATTAATAATTTTTTTTTAAAATGTTTGTTTTCGACTTTTCGATATACTCGCGCCCCTCTTGTAGGACTATCACGCCCCCCCCCAGGGGGCGCGCCCCACAGTTTGAGAAACACTGAAATACGTGTATCCTAGACAAAGCGACAACCTAAATGCAAGTAAATAAAAAGGGTAAGAGTGAGGGGGGAATTGAAATGGAGTATTCGAGACTGTGGTACAACGTACTTCATAACAATGAATCGATGTTTTGTGTTCATATAAATGGACGACGTTTATACGCATACATCCTTTAAATAAATTGTGCCTTTAAAATTTTTAAAAAATCTATAGGTCAAAACAATTTTTTCCCTTTACAAATAAAGGATAGAGGCCGAAATATTTTTCTTATTACTAAAAATGGATTGATTCAGGTGGTAATGCATAAAATAACAAAATATGCCTTTATCTATCGCATAGCAAAATCAAAACATATACGGAATTCCAAATGAAGCTCCCATTACGCGCTCTCAACGATTAACTCAACAATAATTCAAATCAACCCAAAGTTAAGGGGACATGGTACGATTTAGGCAAAAATTTTTAATTTAAGGATTTTTAATATTTTTTGGTTGCCTCCTATGTATGTATACTATGTTAAACATATTTTGCTCTCAAAATTTCATAAAATGTAATTTCCATGTAATTTTTTAAGGAAAAAACTCGAAATTTTTGAAGTGATTTTAAAATGCTACTCCTACAAAAATTGTCGTACACGCATGAAATTTGATTCACAAGTACGTCAAACTATGTATAATAAAAGTTGGTATGGGTTTTGCATTAACGTGATAGGTATTCTTACAATACTTCTTTTTATGAATGTTTATTGAAAATTCCTTAAAAAATGTATAAATTCTGAGTTTAATTATTTTTAAAAAAATAAATATTGCTTTGATTCAAAAATGCATACCAATTTTTGTTGCATGTACTATTGGGAATAGGTAAAAAAAATGTCAAAGCATTAGGCACAATAGAAAAAAAGCCTTAGCATTTTAAATGAAGACAAAATAGTTATTTTATCTTTCTGAGATACGGCAGTTTTTAAAGTTTTGATTTGCCATAGGGATGTGAATAAAAGCGAACGTAAAAGCTATCATAATTCTATGTTTTTTAAGTTTAGAGCTTTCAAATTTTGTGAGGTTATAGAAAAGTACATAAAAAAAAATTTAGGCTAAAAAAATTAAATTTGATTTTTTGACCAATTTTGGTCAATTGAATCGTACTGTGTCCTCTTAACTTGATGGATAAGTAGCCGGTTTTAGGTTTGACTCGATCACATTCTTCCATCATGTGGAAAATTTTCACTGCTGTATGTTTAATTCTGCTCCCTCATCGCCAATAGCCCAATTGCGATATTAATCAATCTAAAGTCAAGATTTCAAGATAGCACTTAAAGGGTGGAGTCACCAAGTGAAGGTCACTTTAAGCAACCTTGATTTTTTTTTTCTGGGGTGACATTTAAATAACAAAGGATGCACAAAAAGTACCTAGCCTCCATACAATAAATTGTCTGGAAACGTAATTACTCAAATGGTAAAGGAAGTAGTTTCAGAAATGTACTTGAAAAATGCTTTAAAAAACTCTTTCGATCATTCGTTAGAGAAATAAATGGGCATTTCAAATACTTATTTAAAATTCTGGAAACACAAAATAAACTTTGCAATCCATTATTTACAACTACGTTTAATATATATCGTAAATCTTTTAAGCACCATTATCCAGCTGAACAGCTTGCGATTCATGCATTCGTATGTATTAATTTTTGGATTTAATGCACTGTTTCCTTAAGGTATCTGACTACGTTCGGAACCGTGCGTATAAATGGATAATATTTATTATATTTTTAGAGTCACTTAGATTAGAAAATGTATATAAAATTGTTTTAAGAATAGTATTACAATAAAAAATTATTTAAGTACAATAATTTGACAAAAAATGAACATAGAATGACCCATTTTCAAAATATTCTCCTTTTGTGAAAAATACTTCTATTATAATAATATTTCGCCTGTATATAGCTCA
>BMAV01003903.1:24048-62685 GCA_019973955.1 Trichonephila inaurata madagascariensis | reverse complement strand
CCTTGATACAAAAATACGAGGAATATTGATTGTGAACAGCGAATTTTTGTGCTGGCAGAGCCGGAAGACGCTCAAAAAAAATTTCATATATACAGGGTGTCCCAGTTAAGATGATACACACTTCGACGAAAGGTAGGGCACTCCTAGGTGACTCGAAATCACATACAAATGCCGGGTCGGAAACGCTTTCCTGACGCGGTAAGGGCATTTAAAAAGCTATAAATCACGTAACTGATCTTACGCTACTAAGTTGCGAGAGTCGTACCAGCAGATAAGACGGACAGGGTTCTCGGCACAAAGTATCTTGAGAGAGTATTAAAGGTGCAATACGTAAAATTTTCGTTAGTGATTTGAATTAGTCATCAGAAGGACTCTGTGATAAGGAGTGGCTCTGAGATGAAGCTTTATTTCGCATGCAAACAGACGGCCTATAAGAGGGCAGACTATCAGAAATCAGAGAAATCAGATATACAGTCGAACCTCCATATTACGAACCTCTATATTGCGAACTTTTTTCTTAAAACCAAGGAGTTCCCTTTGTTCGTTAAATTGAGGTTATTCGTTATATCTGTGTACAAATATATATATATATATAAACATTTTGCACTTACCTTTTGAAAATTCTATAATAAGCAACTGCACATAAAATATCTATAATAAAAAAATTACACGCTTTTTGTTCATCAGCTAAAAATTGTATTACTGACTTATTATGCACCAGTTAATTGGAAATTTTAAAATACAGTCGAACCTCCATATAACGAACCTCTATATTGCGAATGCTTCTATATAACGAACTTTTCCCCTGGAACCAAGAACCTTCCACGTTTTCCTTCGTAACATCACCTCCCAATAGCAAAGTGCATTTTCTATATAACGAATTTTTTTCTAGTGATTCCTTTTTTTTCTCCCTATTTTTAAAGTATGTCTGGACATTTCAAGTTGTTCACTCTTTTAACACATTTTATGGTGGTCATAAATCTTGAACTGGTTTTATTAGGTGCCTAACTCGCCAAGAGCAATAGAATTCTGTTAATTTCATGGAAGAAGTGCAACCTTTAACCCTCATTGTCCAAAACACTAGAACCATCTTCGATATCCTCTTTCACCCTCAATGGAGTTGTCTCATGTCCTTGAACTAGTCTCCGTTCATTTGTAGAGTTGATCAATCGTACTGGTAACTTCGTTTTTTGTAGCTCTAAAATGTTAAAACGTAAGTGCTTGAGCATCAAACAAAAAAATTTAATTCTTCAGGAAGTGGATACAGGCGTCGAGAAAAGGGCTATTGCTTTAAAATTTCGCATTCCTCCAACAGCTTATCAACTATTATAAAAATCGAGATAATTTACAAAATTATGATTCATCGAATTCTTGTTCAAAACGTTTAAGAACATGTGTCTTTGAAGAGGCCAATGAGGCAGTTTTGAAGTGGATACACACAGTGCGAGATAAAAATGTTCCGATCTCCGGACTTTTCGAAACAGAGAAAGTTCAATTTGCATAAGACCAATTTCTCGGTATCAATGAATGGCTAAAAAAATTTAAGAAAAGACACGGAAAAGTACGCCGGAAGGAATTTTTGGTGCATTGCAAAGATGTTGTATAGAAGCACTATCGTTAAGCAAGCGGACTGTGATAAATTGTATTCTAAGACTAAAGGTTTCGGTTTCGAATTCCAGTCTGTGTGTTGAAAGTAAATTGATTCAATGAAAAATCCAAGTTCAATTTGATATAGATGAATATAATTCAATGATGAATATTTCACAAATAATAGCATAGTTCACATTCACAAGTTAAGTATTTTGACACAAGAAAGCATTTTTTTTTTCAAAGAAATTTAACAGATTTTATGAGTAATTAAGTTTAAGGACGCATGTGGTAATGTATGATTAGAATTTCTAGTTATAAATTAATGTATGTTTAAAATTACTTGTACGCTTTAAATTTTAAAAAAAATGTCCTTAAAATTCATTAATTTTAATATAAAATTAATTTCTTAGTATTGAAAATACATCATACTCCTAGACATTCTTTTTTCTTGTTTTCCTTGCAGTTTTTCCTTCCTACTTTTTTTTTAAAGGTTGAGGTACATAAAATAAATAGATATTCATTTATAAAAAGATGCGAATAATTACTTTTTTTAATATATAATGCTTATGAATTTAAAATTTGTTTTATGTTGTTTATATAAAGTGTATAGAAAGATGAACCTCTATATAACGAATTTTCTGTATAACGAGCTTTTTTTCAGGATTTAGTGACTTCGTCATATAAAAGTCCAACTGTACTTTTAGCATTCAGTGCTACAGACTGTAACATTTGAGCCGCTCAGAGGTTGTACGCTCAAAATAAAATCTTCCACTCAGCGAAGAAGTGAAGTCTACGTCACTTTTGGGGGTTGTCAATTCAAAAAACTTCCCCCCCCCCACACACACACACAAAAATTTGCAGCCATATTTTTCACATTAAGTTCGGACGTGAGGTTGTATTAGTCATTTTCCGTTCCAGATACTTAATTAGCGAGTGTTGCCAAACAGCTTCAAGGAGGCTATTAAATTTGTAGCCATTCATATATATATATATATATATATATAGTATAACAAAATAAAAGTGAAAAAGCTCTAAAACCTACAATGCCAAATAAGAAAGAAATTGGAGTTCACGAGACACAACAAATGTAGAAACAAAGTCTTTGGACTAAACTGGAGACCTATTATGATTTCTAAAGCTATCGCTGAATTAGGCCAGCGATTTAGGGTTATCAATGTTTTATGGATCCACCTCCCCCGTACAGCAGAAATTTTCGACATAATAGAAAAAAAAGAAAAAATAGAGCCATGTTGAAAAGTTAAGCCTATTTCTAACACGTGAATGATAAACCTGACAATATAATAAAATTATGAAAAGAACATCAATGTATCTTTCAAAGCGAGCAACAATAAGAAAATTTTCTATATAAAAATTAGTAAAGAAACTTACATGTAAAAATATAAACCATGACGACAGAAAGCAACCCGCTACGCAGAGGTCCAACACAAAATGGTGTTAAGATTGGAAAATAAAAAACAAGGGGGGGAAACGTGAATTTGTTTAATTAACAATATAAACCACTTTTTGCATAACTGGTAAAAATTTAGATGTCTCGATATTATACTGAGTATTGTACCTGTACCTGTAGATGTTAGCAATTGCGCATAATGGAGGTACGTGGAGTAGTGATATAACGGGTACTATTCAGTTTCTTCACTAATCCTCTTGAGTAAAATATTCTTTAACTGTGATTTTAATTTAAAAACAGCTTTCCGTAGAGATGACTTGATTTTATACAAATGTAACAACTATTTAAGTGTCTGTCGTTGAGTATGTGAGTGAATGGTTAAGCGTGAAATCCAAGTATTAGTGAAGGTGAACAGCGACATCAGATTAGTAGTCGACGTAGAATCCACCAGGATTAGGTGAAGTAAAACTATCTTGGAGCAGACCGAGCTATTCGGCTTCGAGGAGGATCATACAAGAACTCCAGATAAGTACTTCCAATAATTTAGTGTATTTGGTTTAAGGGTTTGGATTTCAATTGCTCCCAAAAAGTTAAGTTATAAAATTGTATACTTCCTAAAGTGCTAAAGATAGAATAAAAGTAAATATTTTTAGAATCATGATGTCTGTTTTTTCCTCGAACCCTCTTACATCAGCGACCATGATGATAAATCAAAGAGTACACGAATAAAAAAAAGTTACAGAAACTCTGTCTATACAACAAGTAAACTTCAAAAAAAGAAAAGAAAGAAAAAGAAACATTAGGTAACGCAAATGCTTTAACAATTTTTTTTAAACAAAAATTATGTCTATTGTATGAAAATAAACTTACTTTGAAAGCCATCATAACGTGATTTAGAACGGTTGTGGATGAAATGCTAAAGGGTTTTGCGTCCCTGATGCACCCTATAAATCAGTATTAACTGATCTCGGTTGCAACACATGTTAGGAAGAGCCTAAGGTTAATAACAAAACCGTGAGTAAAATAAACAACTATTTCGCTTCTGTTGTTTGGGTTGTTGTTGTTTTTTTTTCCCACATTGAAATATAAGAGAAAAATTATGAAATTTCTCACCGTGAAATGGTTTCGTTCTTATTGATTTCGCGATAGGCACAATTGCATAACTTTTTAAGGTATCCGACTACGTTCGGGGAACCGTGATTTTAAAAAAGCGCATAAATGAATAATTTTCATGATATTTACTGTCACTTAGATTAGAATACATGGGTAAAATTGTTTTAAGGACATTTTGACAAAAAAAATTATTTTAATACAATATTTCGGCAAAAAATTAACAGAATAACCTTTTTTCAAAACGCGTTCTCCTCTTATAAAAATACTTCTATGATAACAATATTTTGTGTGCTTATATAAAGTAAAGACTTCTCCAGAGTTTGAGTTTGAGTTAATATTAACGTCGCACTGTTCAGCTACACGAGGGCTTTTGGCGACGGACCACGTAATTTTGAACCATGGTCAAGTGACGTGGACGACACCTGAGCTGGCACCCCCCTCTCCTAACTACCACACCACACCAACGGGAGGACGTTTCAGCTCTCGACAGATTTAACGTGCATCGCTGCCCTACACGGCGGGTCTTCAGTGGTTTTGGGCTCGAACTCATGACATGCCTGCCATGGTCCGATACCTTAACCACTGGGCTACCGCAGCCCCAAAGACTTCTCCAGAGAGTCTGAACAAGGAATTTTGAAAAATTCACATTATTTTCAGAGTTACAACCAATTTAAATAATTATCGCAGTTTTTTTCTTAAAATTTCTCCTCTCTGTATTCGTAAAACATGTATAAACCCACTTCTAAGTTATATATTTCAAAAATTTTAGTGGAGCCTCTGTACAGAGGTCTGAGCTATATACAGGCAAAATATTATTATAATAGAAGCATTTTTCACAAAAGGAGAACATATTTTGAAAATGGGTCATTCTATGTTCATTTTTTGTCAAATTATTGTACTTAAATAATTTTTTACTGTACTACTATTCTTAAAACAATTTTATATGCATTTTCTAATCTAAGTGTCACTAAATATCATAAACATTATCCGTTTATACGCTTTTGCAAAATTACGATTCTGAACGTAGTCGGATACCTTAAAAAACCGAATTGTTTTAATTATTATTACTTCTTTATGCCGAATTCTAGTTCTTAGATTTAATCAGTTTACAGGAAATTAAAATTTTGAAGAATGAAAAACGATCTCGGCATAGTTTAATTTTAAATACTCACCACAAAGGGTGGGGCTGCGGTAGCCCAGTGGTCCAGGTATCGGATCATGGCAGGCATTCACGCTCGAGTTCGAGCCCAGTACCACTAAAGACCCGCCATGTAGGGGAGCGATGCATGTTAAATCTGTCGAGGATTCAAACGTCCTCCCGTTGGTGTGGTAGTTAGGAGAGAAAAGGGTGCCAGCTCAGGTGTCGTCCTCGTCACTTGACCATGGTTCAAGATTACGAGGTCCGTCTCCAAAAGCCCTCGCGTTGCTGAACGAGTGCGACGTTAATATATTCACTCACTCACTCACTACAAAGGGTCAGCTCTGCGACTCCTAAATATGCGATAATTCATCATTAATTCAATACTGTTTGTATTATACACTAGGAAATTTTGAAATTTACAAATGAATTTCAAAAACACACATTGCACACGATTTATTTCTTTTTTAAAACTCTTGTTCTAGAGTGGCTACAGTAGCTTAGCGGTCATGGTCGCAAACTCGTGGGTGGCCGCGGTAGCCTAGTGGACTCTTGGCTGGCGTTTTATGAATTCGAGCCTAGTGCTGCTGAAGAACCTCCGTGTAGGGAAGCGATGCACGTTAAACCTGTTGAGAGCTCAAACATCCTCTTATTGGTGTGGTGTGGTAGTTACGAGAGGAGGGTGCCGGCTCAGATGTCGTCCTCGTCGCTTGATCGTGGTTCAAAATTACGAGGTCCGTCACCAAAAGTCCTCGTGTAGCTGATTGATTGATTGAATATTAACGTCGCACTGTTCTGCTACACGAGGGCTTTTGGCGACGGACCACGTAATTTTGAACCATGGTCAAGTGACGTGGACGACACCTGAGCTGGCACCCCCCTCTCCTAACTACCACACCACACCAACGGGAGGACGTTTCAGCTCTCGACAGATTTAACGTGCATCGCTGCCCTACACGGCGGGTCTTTAGTGGTACTGGGCTCGAACTCGTGTCAAGGCAAGCCACGGTCCGATACCTATACCACTCGGCTACCGTGGCCACTCGTGTAGCTGAGAAGGGCGACGTTAATATTCACATTCACTCACTCGCGAACTCATGGGGTCTCATAATTTTCCGTGTAGAGAGGCTGAAGTGCACGTTAAATCTGCCAAGGATCAAAGTCATCCCGTTATCGAGGAGTGGAAGTCAGGAGAGGGGGTGCAAGGTCAGGTGTCGTGGCTTGACCGCTGTTTAAAATTATGAAGTGCATTGGCAATATAGTCCTAAATCCATCTTCTAAGGGAGACGTTAATGAACAATAAATAAACTAAATGTTTTGCTTTTTAGAATAATTCGTGATTTTAATTTTACTTTAACTATAGCCACACACACAAAAAAAGCTGTTGAATTTTTGAAATAAAAACAGCTTTAAATATTGAATTTAGTAAGGGCTCGCATGAAAATATAACTATGGGAATATTTAAAAATGTTAATAAAACAAAAACACGACATAGAAAATCATAAAGCAAAAAGATATGTATACACATATTTGAAAATATTTAATATATAAACGGTGTAATGTATATTTAATTAAATTTTGACAGTTTCAAATTGTTCAAAGCGATAGGCATAAAATATCTTCGGTAAATATTCTAAATTACAAGGAGAATAATTTTTCTCAGTAAATTTAATAATGAATCCAACAAAAATTTCCTCAAATGGGGAGGAGGTCTTCCTTTTTTAAATCTTTCACTGTGATTGAAAATTAATAGGTAACCCATTCCAAATAATAATAATTGATAATGAAACTCCAATCAAAATCATTACATTTTCTAATGCTTCACGTTGTTTGGAAACTGTGAAAACATCTCAAACAGCTGGATGTAAATGAAGCAATATTTTCTTCTTTGCATAAAATTGAAATAGAACTCTTTCGAGTCTGGAATCAAAAAGATTGTCAAACATCTATTATAGTCAGTACTTTAAACTATCAGTTAGTAAATTAATAGTTGCATAATAATTCACTAATAGTATTTTTAGCCATAGAATAAAAAGTGTAAAATTTCTAACTGTGGATATTTTTTGTGTAGTTGCTTATTGTAGAATTTCTAAAAGGCAAATGCAAAAAAGTTGTATTTGTTTGGATCCCTATTTAACGAACAAAATGTTTGGTCCCAATGAATTCATTAGATCCAGGTCAAACTATATTTAAATTGCATTAATTGGTTATTAGTATCCAAATATCTGAGCAGATTGGTGAAATATAGCTCTTGATCCAATACAGCCAGCCACGATTACGATTTTTTACTATAATATCTGATTCCTAACACATTTCCATCCAACCTGTGGATCTTGCATAGAATCAAAATGAGGGAACCCAAGTATAGTTGAATTTCCATAAGTTCATAATTTATAGCATGAAATATAAACAGACTGCAGCAAGTTAAACCTAAAATATTTTGAATTAATTTTAAAGTAATACAAGCATACCACTAATGATCAGTAGCAAAGTTAGGAATTACAAATAACAAGCTGATTATTCCACCATGTAATTTAATGAAAAAATTTTTTTAATTTAATTTGGTGTTTTTTAATTTCTAATAGGGCTGTGGATTGGTATTTTACCATTGCAGACCTAGTACATTCCCCAGGAGCTGGTATCTCTGTGAAGTGTGGCACCATATAGATAAATACCAATTGCCACAGGTAATTTTGATGACCAGTTTCCTCAGCAGAGGAGGCACTAGAGCTCTCGCGATGGGAAACCATACTTAGGATTTTAATTTTGCCAAGAAAACCCAAGCCTAACAGGCACTCAATCGAGCTTTTACATGCCACATGACCGCTGTCAATTTTCTGCATCGTGAAAATCTACCAACTTGGGCCGGGGTGAAGCCCACAACCAAAGGCATAAAAAGCCAGTGACAAACCAACTACACCACCCAGCCGGCAGTTTAACTTAACGTGTATCTGCTTGATTGTGTGTGATTATTCATTAATGTTACACATCAAAGGATAGATAGGACTATTAGTAATGGAACTAGTAGTTATAAACCATGGTCAAATGAGGAGAACATCTGAGCTGGCACCTCAATTTCTGAGCTTCAATATCAAGCGAATGTGGGGCCTTTGAGCCTCGACGGATTTAACAACAAAGCTTGTCGCTTAGCTGACATCAACCCGACTATGTGACTAGTCTTTGGAAGCATCAAAGCTCCACAGAATCAAAGGGAATCAAGCAAAATTCTAATCAATCAAATTTGCCCCTGACATGACAATTAGGGAATAATTTTTTTTATTCTTCTTTTTGTCAGTGTATGAATATGATTGCCTTGTATTAGAGTTCAGATACCTTGAAAAATATATTAAATGTCATTTGAGTATTTGCTGGGAATGAGCATACTGACTTTCAAGCTAAGAAAGGAGCCCTTGTGATCCATGAGAATTTCAACCTTTATTTCCTTAAAGCTTGTTACTAATATAATCTTCATGTATAATTTTAAAATGGAAGCTGTGGAGATGTCAAAAGACAAGAACTGGGCCATCCTGAATGAGAACCCATCCTGGATTCCTGGGCTCAAGCTGCTGTAGATTGTTTTAAGACTTTTGACAGGGCATTACTGTCTGAGATCCCATTTCTACAAAATTGGTATCTTTGACTCACCGGACTGTACTCTATGTGAGCCTATTACCACTGAACATTTGGACGTGTTCCCTGCACTAAAAAGTCTTAATTGTAATGTCGAAAAATATTGGAGAGCACCTGCAGTAATGGTATAGGTGCTATTGAACTGTGTGGCATTGGTAACATAAAAAATAAATAAGTACTACCCACCCACGCTCTGCTATAGAATGCTGAAGTTAATTTGAAAGAAATGAAGTAAACAAATATGCATTTATTCATATTTTATTACATTTATTTAGAATAAAATGCCCTTTGTTTTGTTATAAAATTTAGTTTATTGAATACTTCCATCTGTCCATGGGTCAAAATCATACTCTCACTTAATGCAATGTGCTTCGAAAATTTTAAATTATTGTAAGATGATGAAAAAGCCTTGGTAGCAAAATGATCCTATCCTAATTGCAAATTTGTGGGTGGTATTACTTCTGTTGTATCATGGGTTTGAGTCCTGCGTGCCACTTCAGATTTGTTGTGTACAAAGATTGATGTATGATAAATATGTTAAGTACTCATATTAGTATGATGTCAAATACAGCAAATTTTTTTGCATACCTTGTTTGTTATAAACTGCATGGAATTTTCTGTTAATTAAATTGATAACTTTCCCATAAACATAACACTACACACAATCATAAACTCAATTTTTACATAAATTCCTTGATGGGAAAAAAATACATTAAAACAAAATGTGCTCTGTATACAATATGGTTTAAATGCAAAACTCATAAAGAAATACTGCAAGTTATTATTATGAAAAGAGAGAATTTAGGATTCCACTACCAATTTATAAATCAATAAATATCTTGAATTAAAAAATTATTTCTCATATTTTATTATTATACACAAACTAAAAATCTTTACAAATTAAAGAGGTAACAGATGAATAAAAATTAACAGAAAATGTTACAAATTAAACTTACTAAAATACCAACCTATGAAAAGATTCCCTATTTAATTATTCCAAAAAATAGAGATTTTCAATACAATTCCTCCAGCTCTGAAAATGTTTAGTAAATCAAATCTTACATTTCAAAATATTTTTATTTTTTCCTTTACAATGCATAGAAAGACATTTCCAGTCTTCAAAAGTTTATTTTTTTCCTATATACAGAATTAACTAAGATAAATTTCATTTCTCTTTTTATTTACGATACCACATTTGAACAGAGTTCATTCTTTTGATTTTTTTCTGCAGTTGCAAAACACCATACAAAAGAGCTTCTGCAGTAGGTGGACAACCTAGAAAAAGTATTATTATTTATATATTTTGAACCTTAATAACATAAAATTGTAACCTTTATTTTAAATTTAATTATTTAAAAATTTTAAATAAGATAGCTGCACAATAATATAAATTTACCAAGTCTAATGATGGAGTATAGAATGCTTAATCACATGAACCTTACAAATATTCAAAAGGTATAAGGTAAAGATACTTTATGATAATCCAATAAACTTAAAGAACTATTTCAACATATTGAAGCACATATACGTTTTAAATTCTTAATTTACTACTAATACTAAACCCCTAAACTGCCAAGGAAAAGTTGCACGATTTGCTCCCAAGTGTCATCCTTTAACACACAGGCATACATGATTATGCAGTGTTTTGGAAGAAAAGGAAAGTCATGCATAAATTCTTCCCAAAAAACACTATCAGTGTGATTGTGTTGCATTCCAAAGCCTTCAGAATAATTTTACAAATAACAGCACAATGCAAACATTCATTATTTAAAAAAAGCATATATATATATATATGCCAGTGATAGTTACAACAATGGCTGAGGGAAGTATATATATATATATGTCAGCAGCAGTTAAGGGGTTAATATTAATTTCAGAACAAACAGAAAGAGAACATAGATTAACACAAATTATTCCAGACAAACTAATAATTTTATTAGCAAATTAAGAATCCATAAAATAAACACCTCAAATTTCTGAATTATTAATTTAAAAAATTTTATAACTGACAAAATTCAATTCCTTACCAGGTACATATATGTCCACGGGTATAATACGATCACATCCTCTTACAACAGAATATGAGTAATGATAGTAGCCTCCTCCATTGGCACAGCTACCCATTGAAATTACCCATCTTGGCTCCGACATCTGATCATAAATCTGAAAGTTTTCAAATAAAATACTTTGTGAAACAGTTGAAAAGTATGCAAAACACCAAGAAATTAAGAAAAAAATTTTCATTATCGATGATAATACTAATTTTAAATGTTTGAATGATAAACATTGGGAAAAGCAGCAATATTTGTAAATATTCTGTGCAGGAGCATAGCTACTGCCGTATAAGCTGTATCAATGATATGGAGCCCCCAAGCTTTGAGGGCTCCAAAATGTGTAAGGATCCTTTGCCAAGGATCTGTATGATCCTTTGACTGAAAATTATCCTTAATTAATAATCTAACAAATAAATCTTTTTTTTTTCTTTTTTTTTTTGAAAATACAAATTTAACTTAAAATTCTTCAAAAGGAAAGAAAAAAAAATTTAAATATCCTAAAGAATATGTTTTTGTACTTTACAACTTCATTTTAATACTTTGTTTGATAGAAGTTTACTCAAAACAATAAATGAATATAAAAAGTTAATATAACCTTTTTGATAATTCAAAAAACAAGTAAATTTTAGATGAGTGTGAAAAATTTTTTAATAAAAGTAACATCTTAAACACACATTTTCAGAAATGGTTTTTAAGAAAAAAATATCAATTCTCAATAAGATTTCCCTTAATTTCAATGCTCAGGTTATGCCCCTATCGTATTATGTACTTTAGATATCTTTCTGAGGATATACAACAATACCTTCCATAAGATTTCTCATATTTAAGATAACAAACACAAAAAGATGCATTAACAAAACTTAAACTAAAAGTTATGAGCTTTCACATGTGAAATAAAAAAAATGAGTCCTATATTTGTGAAGTATAAATAAAAGCAAAAAAATAGAGGAGAAATCATCAAATATGTGATTCATACTTATGAAAATTTATGCCATTACACTAGATACATAGTTCTTGCAACAAGAAGAAAAGAGCATTTTCAAAATTTCTTCTGATATTGTAAATTTGAAGTTAATTTTACATCATGCTCATTTTAATTTTAATAATAATACTTTTAATTCATGATTAATTGAAATAAACTTAAATTTTATCAAATTCCCTATAATTCATATTTGATTATTAAACATTTTTTTAAAAAATTTGCAAAACTTTTTAACTAAATTGTAAAGCACTATTTCTAGACCACGAAAACTTATTTCACGGTCCAAAATATTTTCACCTTTGCACTTCTATTAGAATATAATGCACAATATCAAAATATTAATAAAAGTATTTCATTCATCCAATTCGCAACGAGTTTTAAAAATAACACTACGGTTAAGTTTTTTTTTTTTTTTTTTACTAATTTGAATTAATTTTGTTTACCTTAACTTTTTTTAATCAAATTGTAGATGGACTGATTGTTGATTGCTGATTGGAGCCCAATGGCTGAGTGATAGCATATCACACTTCCTTGCCACAGGTCTGGGTTTCAAACCCTGGGCTGGGCAAGGTCAATTCAGCCTTTCATCCCTTCAGTGGGTTGATAAATGAATACCAAGCTTGCTTGGGAACTAAACACTGGGGAGTTTTGCATCAGACTGACCACCTGACCAGAACATCTGCTCATGCACCTCAGTGCCCAAGGTCATGAAAACTGAGATGGGCACAATAGGCCTTGGTCCTCATGGGCTGTTGTGCCACTGAATATAGTAATTTAGATTGTTGATTAATGCACTATAAAGCAACAAAAGGGCTATTAACAATGGATTTTGCCAAACTGGAACACAATCCAGTGACGAGAACACTTGAACAAGGCCCCACTCTACAAACTTTGACAGATCAGGACTCTAAAACCTGCGACTTGACCAAAACACAACTGTCATCGGTTTACAACTATGACCACTCTGAGCTACCAATGCCACAAGTCAAGAGAATGAGTTAATTAACGTACAAACTTACATTATTTACTACTGTTGCCACTCCTAATAAGTCCCGCATTTTCTGTTTGATATTATTCAATATTTTGCTTTGTGTTTGTTTAGTCACTTTGAATCTGGCAACAGGATTTTAGTTAAGTGAGTTTTTGGAATATTCTAAATGTAGTTGTGTTTTACAATAAGAAAAGAATTGTATATTGTTTTATCTTTACAGAGCATGTGCTCATGTAATAGTTCTTTCATGTAAACAGCTTCATTTATCCTGCATGTTGAAGTAAAAACAAAAGGAATATTGAAACTGAAGAATAATAGTTTCTCAAGTCGTAACAGCTACTACTAGATGGATTAAAATTCTTCTCCCAAATGAGTTCTGATACATTGCTCATTTTAATTTACTATATATGAATTTTTAAAATTTAAATAGGCATTCTAAAAGTTACACAACATATTTCAAATCAAACTAGCTAAAAACCAGTAATATTTTTAGCAAATAGATAAAAAAATGAAAAATTTAGTTTAATAATGAGATGACTCATTTGAATAAATTTGCAAAAATGGTATAAACTTACCTTTCGAAGAGCAGGAGCCATTTTGTTGGTTAAAGTTCCAGCAACTATAATAACATCTGACTGCCTAGGACTGGCTCTGAACACCACTCCAAACCTGTCCATATCATAACGAGGAGCAGCCATGTGCATCATTTCAACTGCACAACATGCAAGTCCAAATGTCATAGGCCATAGGGAGTTCTAAATTTTTTAAACACAAATAATTATTTAACTGTTATTTTAATTAACATGTAAGAAAGAGTAAGGACAATCAGAATATTATCATTTTATTTAACTTATGAGTGAAGGGGTAAAATCCTAGGAGAGCCCACACCCTTGGCAACAAACTGGAAAAAGCACCAAGCCAGAACAATATGGCGCCAAGCGAACACGACAATGGTGGCAAGTGAATATAGCGAGATAAGGTGGATGCGTAATGAAAATATATGTAAACAATACAGAAATTTAACATTTAAGATAAAAAATATAAAAACAGCACTTACTTTCTTACTGCTGATCTTCTCCGAGTGGAGGGTACAGCGTAATAAAAGATTTTAAAAAAGCCTTAAAGGTCTCATCGCTAAGTGAATGATCGTGTGAGCGCTGCCATATATATTCTGTGAGGTAATGGTAGAAACATACCTTCGGGGTGGCTGGTATGATTTCGAAGAAGGCGTTTTATTACCAATCATTAAATTAAGGACATTCATAACTCGAAGCAATCAATCCTTCCTTCATACACCATTCAATCAATTCTTTCTTACCTTTCGCATTCAACAAAGTAAAAAATTCTGAAGTATATTCACTCACACGTGCAGCCATACTTCCAGCCCGGAGCCCAACAGCAAAATGAAATTCGAAATGCCCACCGACAAAATACGAAAATTCCAGAAATAGTTAGGGTTACCATATATAGTGTATCAAAGTAGGGTTACCAAGATGGCGCAATTATCGCCAACCAAAATAATTTGCTTCAAGGGTGTGGGCTCTCCTAGGACCGAACCGAGTGAAGGATTACAGATTAATATGTAAATTTTTCAGCTGAAAGTCAAATCTGATTCAAATATAAGCTATGATTTTCTTTTAAATTAGTATAAGTTAAAATGAGGTTGAAGAACTTACAGAAATTCAAGAGTAAAAAACATAATTTTTACACGAAAGTGGAATGTCAATTTACCCTATAGCTAAAGAATTGTGAGATCTAAAACTACTGTACAAAATACGATCAAATATGTTCATAAGTATTGTCTGTATAAGTAATTTTTATTAATAAAAGTTTTATTTTATTTCACTAACGGATTCTAATGTTTTGTTACATTTTCTGTCCTTATAATGAAGAGAAATAGTGCATCTAATCACTATTTATCTCTGAAAAAGCTATTATTGATACGATTGAAATACAAACTGCTAAATTTAGAGTCGATTGTTTTATTAATGTCACACATTGAAGCTACACTAAGGTTATTAAAATGAACATAATTTTGAGCCTCAATCAAACAACATAGACAACACCTGAGCTGTCACCCTACTTTCCAAACTTCACCCAGATAACATGAGGATTTTGAGCCTCAACAGATTTAGCAAGCACCAGTCCTCAACATAGTGAATCTATAGTAGCACCAAGATTTAAACCTTCAACTTGATACCGACAGTCATAAGTTCAAAACCAATGGTATACACAAGGGTAGTTTGGGTGTTCACTCCCCACACACACTTTAATTTATAGAGCACGTCTCAACACCTTCGTACAACATGTTACAATGCACTCCCTACACTCATACACATAAAAGTAGTATGAGTATAAAACTGTTTGAGACCATAACATTCAGTTATAGAGATCACAAATTTAAAGTTGGTTATATGTAGATATGATCATTATTCACAAAATGCAAATAGTAAAAACTTGTCTTTTAACTACATATATTCAATGAATGATACATTCAGATTTGAAGAGTAGTAAGTTTTCTCCTTTCCATATTCTTTTTACAATGAATGAAACATCAGGATATCCTTATTAACAGTAGCATACACTAGGGGAGGGTTTGGGGCCAGCCCCTTCCTCTCCCATAGACCAACAGATTTTTAATTTTCACCATACAGATCACCCCTTCGTGCTTACATCTACATGTATTTTAGAATGTAACCCCCCATAAAAGAGATCTGTGTATGCTGTAGCTTATTAGTACAAACTATTATTTTAAAAGATCAGGTTATCCTTAGTATTATGAACATGAACGTTTGTGTATGGATGTTTGTTATTCTCTCAGGGAAAAACAATTGAATGGATTTTAATGAAACTTAACAATAATATAGCTTATACATCAAAATAACACATAGGCTATAATTTACAAAGATATTGTGGGGATTTTTTAAAATATAACGATAATTGTGAAGAAAGTAGGAAAAAAATCTGCCAACTGTAGAAAAAAAGCCAGCGACTGCATATATCTGTCTTTTTTGTGTGAAGTAAAACTTACCCTGTTTGTTTTGTCTACGCCATGCCTCAGTGTGCGCTCACTTTTAATTTATTCCTTTCATCAGTGTAATCACTATTTTTTTTAATTTCATAATAAAACTATTTTTCGAAGGGAGAGATGGTGGCAAGATTTTAACATAAAATAAATACAACAGAAAGTCATATTAACCTATTACACTTCCAGATATAAATTATTTACACTATTTTAAGCATTCATTACACAAAATTTGTAACAATGTGTTACTTTTGCTGAGCAGAGATCGGCTTAGGAAGGTGTTTTTAAAAATAGACTGACAAGAGAGTTACGGGGAGTTATAAATAAATAAAAAATCCCTTTGATCAGCTATTAGATCTACAGACTTAAAATTTAACAAATGCTTGTTTTTCTTTATGTTCAGCTGAGATATGAAAAATGCTTTTTTGTTGTTGTTGTTTAATTTGCAATTCACATAGAATTAACTCATTAAAAACTTCTTTATCCTTCAATCTGTATTGTTTCATTTTTCCATTTACCCGTGCAAAGAATGGGTATACCAACTAGTATATAATACAAAATACTATTTTTATTCAAAACAAGAACATTTGCAATGTTTATTAAAATTATTTTATAACAAAATTTAAAATTATAGGTGTATTTAATGCCCCATTTTTATCCATTTTAGACAATTAGTATTTATAAACTGTAACAATAATTTTCTAGTATATTTAATTAAAGAGTTTCCAATTTTTATACGTATATTTACTATACTTTTAACTTTTGTCAAAAACACTTTGAAAGAATTTATTAATTTTCACAGGACTGAAAATTAAAATCATTGTCTTAGAAATTTAAGAAGTGGTCATTTTTAATGATTCTTAAAATAATAATTCTTAATCACTAAATTAATGAAGTATATCAATTGAACATATCACTAGTATTCATAAGATTTAAAGCAACACATATCTGTTGCTTTACATAAATGTATCTTATTTCAGAAACAGATTATACAATACACAAAAATTGTACAGTCATATTTTTTTAAGATAATGTACCTTTCTTGCCCAATTCAGAAGATCATCAACTCTAGCAAGTGCATAATCCAATTTGGTTGGAGTATTTTGAAATGGAGAATAAGGTTTTCGAACAACTGGAGCATTTTCAGTTGGTTGACTTTGTGCGGCACTTTGGGCAGTAACACTACTTTGTGTCAAAGCCCTAGCCAGAAGTTGCCGCCCAAACGATCCTTTCAGGAAAACTGCAAAAAAAAAAGCATGTTTACATTTATGACCATTTTTTTTTTTTGACAAATGGAATTTAATTACAAATATAATAAAATTCAAATATACTCTTAAATGGCATACATATACAAAAATTAATTCTTTTATCATACAAATAAAATTAATATGCTCAATAATATAACAAATGTAAGTGTAGTAAAAAGAAACACATAATGAAAATTTGTATTTCTCACTCAAATAAAATATAACATAAGTTATTACTGATAATTTATGATACATCAAATAAGCTATCTTAATCATTCATTATGTAGATATAGCAATAATTCTCAATTAATCATAATCAACTTAATCATCATCATGATCAACTCAATAATCATAATCAATCAATGATATTCTCATTAAGCACAATAGTTATAAATATATAATGGTTTTTTACACAATAAAATTATATATTTACATTATTATAGTTCATTTTGTTACAATAACCAATTATTAACTACTATTTGGAATGACACAGTTCTTGGTACTTAAGTGTCACTGTAGCAAAATTTACACCATGGGAATCACACCATATCAAAACAACAAAGATTCTTACATGTTTTATTTGAAGAAAAATTATTCTTGAGGTGCAATTTTGGATGCAGTGACCCTAATATGTAAGTACCCAGCTCCTTTAAGCAATATTAGCTGAAACTTGAATGTGATCAAGCTAAAAATTCTCCTAAGAGTTTTGAAAAATTTTTATGCAAGTTTGAAGGATGTAAAAGTATTAATAATTGTAATATTTCATAAAACTATTTTTAAAAAATTCCTAATATGTTTTTCACAAAAAAAAGAAAAAAAACCAGCTCTATCGTCATGATCAACCAAACCTCCGGTCCACACATTTAAAAGTTTATTGTACCTTAATTATTTACTGAGTTGTTAAAAAAATCTACTCGAATTTGAAGAAGTACAGTTACGACAACGTACTATAATTATTTTTTAGCGACATAAAATTGGAATATAAGAATAGGTCCTTGTCAAAGGCAAAAAAAAAAAAAAGTTAGCAATTAATTTTTTAAAATGTGGATTTCTTGCAAGAAATACAGTTTATAACGAAATATTAAAACAAATCTGAATTCCAATATTTTGATATGGAACAATTTACGAGAAAAATTGTTACGTAATCAAGGTCTTATGAAGGTTTAGACTCCATTGGTAAAGAACAATTAAGATACCCTTTTTGTAATGGAATAATGCAAGTTAAAACCTTCAGTAGAATTTCTCCATTTTAATCTGTGTTTCAAAGAATCATTAAAATTAATCTAAATCATAAAACGGAAAATAAAATTTACATAGCTTCTTTAAAGCACTTTTAGAGAAAAAAAAATATTTGTATTAAAGCTACAATAGATTTGATTAAAACGTAGATTACTAAACATAATATCGCGCTTAAAATTTAATAAGAAATTTTTTTAAAAACCAAATGTACAGAATGTAAACAAATCTCACCGCTTGTCGCCATCTTGGCTTATAAATAAAAACACAAAACAAGGGCAAATATTTTGAAGTGAAGTGATGAAAAATAATATAATTTATTACCTTGACGAATCAACAAATCCTTCAGAAACAATACGCTCAGAAATTGTTTTCATAGTTTGTATCTTATTTTTCAATATCCATTGGTAAAGTATTGTCGATGGGCTTTTTCTTTTATCATTATGGTAATGCTAGTCGGTAATGAAATCATGAAATCGTTCGCTGGGCTTCCCCAGCCCAATAGTAAATGTTGCAAAATAACATGAAAAGATACCTTGTCCTCCCAAATAAAAGCCTTTAGCTGCTATTAAAACTTTGAGTTGAAAAAATAGATTGATTGCCTTTTGATAACCTGAATAAATATATCCTTATTAATGGCATTCAGAAGGATGGGGCTTGGGGATTCAAACCCTTATATTGACAGATTATTTTTTCTAATTTCTTAGCATATGTATTATTCCTTAGTGATTTTGTTAACATGGTTTTTAGGATATCACTTTTTCCCCATAAAAGAAGCCTGTATATTCCACTGATCCATTCATTTTCAGTTTAAACACGAAATAGAATTGTACCTCAAATTTCTCACGGTGGAAATTTAAAGGATGAAATGCCGATTTAAATGCGTTGTTGTTGTTGCTCCTAATACCACCTGTCTGACGGTGTCAGATCGAGGCTTACAAAATTCATCAGGGCAAAGGGCTAGATTGTACGCCAGTCGTTATCTGTATTTTTGAGCACTATGAAGGTGACAGTACGATTTGGCTCGTTTCCATCGCAATTTTGAGGGAAAACACCCTAGGCTGGTCGGGGAGCTCCACACTCTCTTCCCCTTCCAACAATCTCACGAGAGGACTTGTAGCTTGACGGCTATTTTGTGTTCCCCCATGCGGTGAAGGCACTATACATTTACAAATACCCATGCCCTCTAAAGGATTCGAACTCAGGCCCTACGGCACAACAGTCAGCATCGCTAACCACCATACCGGATGAGTGACTCTGATTTAAGTGCTGTCTTCTCCTCTTCATTGTACAATGCATTAAAATTATAATATTCATTGTTAGTATTCCTCATGTTAGTTGTTATAATGTTATTGTTGCAATGAATGTTCCCGGTTTTCGATTTCTTTTCAATTCAACGGTCTTCTAAACACAACTAATACAGTTCGAGCTACGATTAGTTGACGAAATCGGCATCTGAATTAGCACTACACATTCATGAGAGGCTAACGAATTTCTTACTCTGTTAACCTGACAATGCGATTTCCCTTCGTATTTCCTAGTATGTTGCTGGTATTATTAAATCAAAATATTTATTATTTCACTTGATAATAATATTTCTTCAAAGAGGAAATCGAACCTATTATTTTTAACAGAAAATATCTTAGCCCTGAAGGTAGATATTTAAACACCACGCTCAAAATTGGCCACGGTAGCCTAGTAGTTAAGGTAACGGAGTCATGGCCGGCGTGTCATGAGTTCGAGCCTAGTACCACTGAAGACCCACCGTGTAGGAAGAGCGATGCAATTAAATCTGCTGAAAGCTCAAACATCCTCCAGTTGGTGTTGTGTGGCAGTTAGAAGAGGGGGTGCCGGCTCAGGTGTCATCCACGTCATTTGACCATGGTTCAAAATTACGAAATCCGTCGGTAAAAGCCCTCGAGTAGCTGAACAGTGCGACGTTAATATTCACTCGCTCACCACACTTAAGAAGCAAATACAATAGTCATTTAACAGAAAATATTTTGAAAGCATTCAATCGATTTTCAAACTTCATAATTATGGAAGATATCGATATTTTCCTTAGTAAACGGAAGAATAAAATTAAAAAAAGTAATTTTTGAATTTCCCGATAACTGAGAAGACTGGTTCCTGCCTCCTTCAAAACTAAAACGTGTGTGACCAAGAAAGGTAAGTTTTTATACAATTTTCTTATTAAAATAAACGTTTTTTTCATAGAAAATGAAATAAATTAATATGTTAAATTTAAAACACATTTAGAATATTCTAAAAAAACCTGTCTTTTATTGGGTGAATTACCAAATAATTCGATGTTTTTAGTGTAATATTTCAATCATTTTTAAGAATTTGAGTGTGATAAATGTTTGTATAAAGTAAATAAAATTTGTAATAAACCCCAATAAAGGTTTTTTTGGAATTGAAATTTCCAGCTACTTCGTGGAAGACTACTTATATCGAATTTCATTTAATATAAAAGTAAAATTTTCTTAATGGGTGAATGTTAAGAAGTGATACTGAGAGCAAGTGCTAAAATATATTCTACAGTTTCATTTTATAACATTCGTAAAATAAAGCTTCCATCTCAAGTCTTTAAAGTAAAAATGTTACTGACCATTTCGAATATTCTATGAATCTTATTAGAAAAAACTAATTTTTAAATAACTCATTCATTTGTTTTTCAACTCGAAATATTTTCTTCAAACTAATTAGAAATGTAAGGCGAATTGTTAAATTATTCTATACAGGAATTTCGATTTTAAAATAAATGTTTTAATTTCTTTAAATGATTTATAAAAAGTCGATGCATTTAAATCTGAAGGTCGATTTATTTTCTCAATTGATATATAAATAATACAAAAAAAAAAGTTACTGGAAAGGCTACTTTTCAATTATTTGCGAATAAGTTAACTTCGTCAAAAAAAATCATTTTTTCCTTTCTTAACTTTGATTCGGATGAATAAGTCTTGATTTCTCAATATCATTGGGAAAAAAAGTTAAAAATATAGATATATATATTTTTTAAAAATATAAGTATATGATTTATGTATGGTTATTTAAATTTTATTCCTTGTGTGCGCATGCGTGTGTTAAACTGCAAGAAATTTGGATGCTTAACATTGCTTTGATGTTTTGAAACACTACTTTAATATGGCTCAATGAAAGTAATCGAAATTCTCAAAGATTTCTCAAGGTGGTCACTATATTATAATTGTATATCCAATAATGTTATTTTTTTAATCGCAGTTACCTTAAAATTTGTAAATGAACAATTTCTGTGTGACCAAGCCACAGGTGTGCAAAGCCATCGTTGGTTGGATAATTTGTACTATTTAACTTTATATTGGATACTTTAACGTTGGATTTAGTGCACAATATGGATGCCAAATGGAAAAATTTCTCCTGCCTTTTATAGCCTTCTTGAACTTTTATCTCATCGTGTTTTAAAGCGAGACGTTAAGAGGACACAGTACGATTCAATTGACAAAAATCGGTCAAAAAATCAAAATTTTTTTAGCCTAAATTAATTCTTTATATACTTTTTATAACCTAACAAAATTTGATAACTTAACTTAAAAAACACACAATTCTGATAGCTTTTACGTTCGTTTTTATTTACATTCCTACGGCAAATCAAAACTTTAAACTTGTCTCAGAAAGATAAAATAACTAGTTTGTCTTCATTTAAAATGCTAAGGCTTTTTTCCTATTGTGCCTAATGTTTTGAATTTTTTTAACCTATTGCTAATAGTACATGTAACAAAAGTTGGTATGTTTTTCTGAATCAAAGCAATACTTACTTCTTTAAAAATAATTGAACTCGGAATTTATACATTTTTTAAAGAATTTTTAATAAGCATCCATAAAAAGTATTGTACGAATACCAATCATGTTATCAAAAAACCCTTACCAACTTTTGTTATACATAGTTTGATATACTTGTAAATCAAATTTGATGCGTGTACGAAACTTTTTGTAGGAATAGCATTTTAAAATCTCTTCACAAATTTTAAGTTTGTTTCCTTAAAAAATTAAATGTCTAGCTTTTTATGAAATGTTGAGCACAAAATCTGCTTTACATAGTATACACACATAGGGGGCAACCAAAAAAATTTTGAAAATCCTTAAATTAAAAGTTTTTGCACAAATCGTACCAGGTCCTCTTAATAAACAATCAATTTATTACAATTCCAAAGTGGACTGTTTTCAGATACAACAACAGATACGATCAACTATAGAACCCACATGAGAAATAATTACAATTTATGCTGATACTCAAAACTTTCAAAATTATTAAAATTGTACTAACGACATAAAGCTATATAAAACTCATTTAATTTTTTTAGGTAGTGCAAGTCATCACAACACACAATTTGGAGCCGGTAAATATAAATTTTTAATGGAATTAATACGAAGATCGGCTTTATTCATGGATGAGGTTCCCGACACCTATTTATATTTGCAACAAGTATGCAAGAATGGATCAAGTACACAGTATACTTTTAAATGGATAGTTCGAGATTATGAAAAAATATCTGTGAATAAAAGCTATAGCTGCCATTACATCCGAATCGGAAAAGAACTTTATCGTCTTCGGATATTAAAGCATGAATCGAAATCTCGAGATGCCAGAGAAAGAAGACATTTTTATTTGTTTTTAGGTATCACCCCGTTTCCATCCTGTGCTGACGTAACGATTTCAATAATTGGAAAAAAGGACCAAACAATCGAAGCAGAGTGCATCGGAAGAAGCTTGGAACAAAACTCCCGCCAAAATTGCTTCTTCGAATTCGCGGAATCTAGCATCTATTTAAAAAGTGGCATCGATTTAATCGTTTTGTGCAACATTTCTGTTGACGACCCGCATGGAAGAGTCTCGATTGGGTTAAAAAACAATATTCTTGCTGATTTCGAACATTTTTATGATAATAAATTATTCTCGGATATGACCATCTGCGTTGGCGATAAACTTTTTAATGTACACCGTTTGGTTTTGGCAGCAAGGTCACCAGTCTTCGAAGCCATGTTCAAAAACGAAATGAAGGAGAGTAAGGAAAACAGGCTTGTTATAACAGATTCTGATGAAAAAACATTCGAGGAATTGCTACGATATTTTTATATTGGTGAAATAGGTCCACTTACTTCAGACCACGCTCTCAACCTTCTTGTTCTTGCTGACAAGTATGACGTTCCTGAACTTAAAGCCGAGATCGTAGATTATCTAAGATGCGAACTATCCACCGAAAATGCTTTGTCAATTTTGACAGAAGCCCATTTGCACAATGAGAAGGAACTTAAAAGAGAAGCAGTGGAATTTATTGCAAATAATTTGTGGTGTATGATAAATTCTTCAAGATGGAAAGAATTCAGACATCATTTAGATTTGGTGGATTGTATACTAGCATATGTGTGCTAACAAACAGTGTAAGGAATGTCAACAATTGTATTAGCAAATATAGATGTATTTTATAGCTCCTTTACAGCAATTTTATATTACTATACAGTTTACGAGATTATACAATAAAGATGATATTTCTAACACAAATTATTTCTTTGCAGCAAATCAGTCAGTATTTGAAGATGAACCATTGTTTACAAAAATAAAATTAACTTATTTTAAAGTTTTCACAAGAAATCAGAATATTACCAAATGTATAGATATTTAGAGTTTAAAATGAGTTTCAACACAAAGGTTTAAAAGTTTTAGTCGAGTACGACACCATAATCTACCCACGACAACTAGGGAAACGTGTTAATAAATTATTTCGCAGTTAGCTGTCTATTAGCCATTTTAAAAAGCCGAGGTGCCATGATAGCAAACCCGTTGCCAACGTTGCAAAATCGGTGGCTCGAGTCTTTCTGCCATCATGTAGATCAAGGATATCAAACTCGAAGGATAACTTGAACCAAACAAACAAGATTTAACTTTTAAGTGGGCCGCAAAAGAAAATCAACAATTACGGAAACGTAAGTTTATTCCGAATAATGCATAATATATATGTTAAAGAACAAGAAAAATTTAATGTTTGCGTCCTGACACTTGACATCACTTCTGTTATCTTTCCTATTCCACGAGAAATTTTGATATTTTATTGTATATCACTTGGTGCCGATATACTGGCCGGGCTGCAAAAATGTTCGTTTTACGCCGCGAGTTTGACACCCCTGACGTAGAGTATCTGATGCTCGTTAAATCTGTCGAGGCTCAAAATCCTCCTGCTGACGTAGTGTGGAAGTTTAGAGATTGAGGGCCAACTCTCGTATCATCCTCGTCACGTTACCTAGGTTCATAATTACAAGGCACGTCGCCAGCAACATTTGATGCTTCAGAGTACAACGTTAATAAACAATGAATCTATCGGCCATTTTGAATTCATTCAAAAGTTCCTTTTGGAATTACTTTTTACCTGATTTATGGAAGTATTTCTGAACATTTGTTACAATTAGTCAATATCGGGGTTGGTTGATGTTACTGGTAATGTAACATCTAATATTGGTAACTTGAGCGATGGTTGCGTTGAAGTATTCAGAACGACATGGTTCAGGTCTCAATGTTTGTCGCTGGTTTTAAGCTCGAGATCTAAGCGGTGTTCTAGAATCTTTTCTGGTTAGTGAGTTTCAGGCTTGCTCATTTTGTCTCTTTAAAGGCGGATCATGTTATCCTTTCAAAGAAAGACGGGTGTTACAGAGCTTTTTCTGTAGAACGTAGCCGAGATTATTATTTAGCCACTGGACTTTGTCACCCCACATGGGTTGTACTTAAAATTAGGAGACTGGAGTGAAAACTATGCAGGTTTCTCTCAAGCTTTGACCACAGTAAGGTCAAAGGGTGACTCGCTCCAGGATCTGTGTGCATTTTTCTCTTCTGGGGGGGATACTTTTCTATGATAAACAAAGCAAGTAATTTAAGTAATTAGCTGCTTAACCGGAAGCCGGTTTCCCTCAAAGGAGACCGCAGCTTATTTCTTAATACCTAAATTCGCAAATTAATCATTAGTATAAACGTAAGAACATTTTCAGAAATTGGAGAAAAAATATAATTGCTGGCCTATTGACCTTCCAGATGAGCTTTGTTTTGAAATCATGTACTAGTCTACGTTAGAGAAGAGAAGGTGAAGTTGAAATTCCATAAGATAATTAGTGACCGAATTCAAACTGGCCGGTAGAGGGAGCCTTCTAATTTCTAGAGAATTTACTGTATTCAAAATATTTTTATAATTTTCAATATTTTTTCCAACTTGTTTCACTTAGTTCCATTGACGGGAAAAGATGCTGAACTTTTCTCCAAGACAAAAGTAGGGTGTGTGATTGACCCTAAAATGGATTTGTCTTTGCGAGGCTTCTTTCCCGAAACAAAGCGGCTGTAAAAAGGATTTTCTCTTGATAAAATTCTTGGGATCGCATGATTAATTACAGCTTTGGGATCTGGACTAATATCGAGGTTAAACCCCAATTCCACCAGATTCACATGTGAAATTAGAGCTACTGTACTTTGAACATAATTAAACGACAAAATCTTGATGTGAAAGTTGTAAAATAAGTGTGGATTCATCAGTTTGGATGTTAAGCCCCGAGATTCAGAATTCCAAAATGTTAGTTTCCCTCGTGTGACTCGGTTACTAAGTTAATGCCAATATCCCTGGCGTAATTTTAAAAAGGCATTCAGATCAATATTCCAAGAAAATTCATGGGACCGCGGTATCCTAGTGGTCAGGGTAACGGTCAATTCAAGTCTGGTACCACTGAAAATCTACCGTGTAGGGGGGTGATGAACGGTAAATTTGTAAAGAGCTCAAACGTCCTCCCGTTGGTATGGTGTGGAAGTTAAGAGAGGGGTGCTTTCTCTTGTGCCGTCTTCGTCACTTGACCATGGTTCAGAATTAAGAGGTCCGTCGCCAAAAGCGCTTGAGTAGCTGAATAGTGCGACTTTAATATTCACTCACGCCTTCACCTTAGGTCTAGGTCAAATATTTAGCTAATGTCAACGTGATGCAATTGTCCACACTAGTTTAAAGAATATTCAAAATTAACGAATGCTTGGTTCTCACAGTTTGGCGAAATGATTTTCGAGTCAATAAAACCAATCGGTCATTATCCAGTACCTCAATAGAATTGCAATCTGCTTTCTTCGGCTTCAGAATCATTGCCCAGCCTATAAATAGAATAATAATAGCATTCATCATTAAAAAACTGAAATTATCGAGGGAACAAAAATGTAATAAAATTGTATATTGAAATGTTAAAATTGGATCTGCTTGGACATGGTAATAACAATTAAGTTTGGGATTATTAAATATGTTATAATGGGAAAATCAATGTTGCTTCTGTATTAAGTTCGTTGAGAATTATTGAAAACCCTAGAGTTAGTTCTGAAGCAGAAAGGGTCCAATTTATTGGTAAAAATTCTACCGTGGGGAAACGCTCCTTTAAGTGATTTCTAGCATTATCTGCGTACATGAGTTCAGAGCACTCATAAATGGACAAGAGATGCCCCCTAGATAAGTGACGAAACATTTCGCATTTTATGGCATGTTTAAGGGTTAGGAAAAAAGTGTTGGAATGACTATGTGCAAGAAAAAAAAGGATGTGTGCTTATGACCACACGATAGAAGTGATAACTTCAAATTTTGTAATGTTATTTCAGGGATTAGTTTGGTGAATAAAAAACAAGGGGAATATTAGTATTGTCCTATACAGTTATTTGTTCATATGTCTGTACTCATAAAGTAATATTTTTGTGCGAAATGTGTAGAATCATATTTGGGAATTAATTGTATTGTAAGAAGGAAACAATAGGTTTATGGTAGCTGAGATAGGTTATAAATTCTTTAGATTCAAAATTTTATTTAAACATCTATAAAATACTCCGTATAGCATTGTTCCACAATTCCTCGTGCTTCATTTGGATCATTTGATATAATTAAATTGAATTTTGATTTTAAAAAATCACTTAAATGTTTTGGTTTGTCTCTTGAAAAATCTACTTTAAAATTTCCACTTAAAATCATAGTAATTTGTTCAAAAGACTCAATCCGTCTTTGTGAATTTTGGTTGTAATTTAACAATATTCAATTCTATCCTTGAATTAATTTAAGTAAAAGGATAATAAGGCAGGTAGTTGATTGGAAAGAGAGGAATCTCTCTAGGTCAAAACCTTTAAAAAGGGATATAATCAGAAGATTTATATCACCTAATCTCTGGCTTATACTAGCTCTTTTGTCATTGAATGGAAGTTTTGTGCAAATATATCCGGTACTGCTGCAAGGAAAGTCTTAATTATATTTTGTTTTCTAGTATTTAAATTATTTAATGTACTTTTTCTTAATACCAGTATACTTAATTTTGTTATTTTAAATTTTTAGTTTTAATTTTCTTTTTAGACTCAAAATATGTTTGAGTAATGTGATTAATAGAACTATTTGTTCATTGCTATTCCGATTCGCTTACAAAAATAGATTTTATTCTTAAGATCATTGTAATATTGCTAAAGATAACTATACTATTTACCTAGTTCTATAAAAATTTGTCCTTTTTCTACATTTTGTGTTTAGTTTTAGTGTAGGATTTCTCTTTCTCTCTAAGACTATTTTTTAATTCCTCTACTATTATCTCAAAAGCTCTATATATATTTATCTTGGTGGAATTTTCAATCGTTAATAAAATATATCTTAAAGCGCTCAATTGAACTGAAATTTTATATACACGATTATTTTGGGTGACAATACACTAATTTAATTATAATTAATAAAAATTGATTAAAAGTAATTATTTAAAGAATTACAAATACACAGCCACGTTGGCATCATTTGTAGCGACTTAGCGACCCTTTTGGCGACTTGTGTCAAAACTTGAAAAGATATTTTTTTCTCAGATTTTAAACCGCTCATTTGAGCTGAACTTTTCTATACACTATTGTTTGGGGTAAAAATACGATAGTTTAATTATAATTAGTTAAAATTAATTGTGACTGAAACTAATTATTTCAAGAAATAAAGATACAGCCACGTTGATTTCCTGTTTAGCGACCATTTTGGCGGCTTGTGTCGAAAAGGTTTTTTTTCTCGCGTTTGAAAGCATTCAGTTAAACTGAAATTTTATATACACGGTTGGTTTTTGATAACAATACAATACTTTAGTGATAGTTAATAAAAATTAATTACCACTTTGTGCTGTAATTCTATCATAGGTATATACATATTTATATTAATTGTAACTATTTAATAAAAGGTAGCTAAAATAAAATTTTTCTTTGTTGATCTAAGTAGAAATTGACTTATTTTTTTTTATTTATTTTTACTAATTATTTTTTTATATTGTTTAAAAATATGACTTTTCATTTTCATGCTTCAACTTGGATTAAAAAGAACCCCGCATTCATTTCAATAGAAAGATGTGGCGGGGGGATGAAGGCCCACTTAGATCGAAGCCAAGAACTTTATTTTTACTACGTATTGATGTGGGGTGGGCAAACTACAGCGTGTCAGAATGGCGGGAAATGTCTCTCCTCTCCTTTCCTTTTTAGGGGTGTGTATGTCCGAATGAAGGCAAAAAAAGTCGAATAAGAGTTACATTCCCGAGCGTGACGTTCATTCAAGTTCACTCTCCTGCAAATCGTGC
This sequence comes from Trichonephila inaurata madagascariensis, assembly GCA_019973955.1. Taxonomy (NCBI): domain Eukaryota; kingdom Metazoa; phylum Arthropoda; class Arachnida; order Araneae; family Nephilidae; genus Trichonephila; species Trichonephila inaurata. The sequence goes on along the minus strand of BMAV01003903.1, from coordinate 33,657 downwards.
CAATAGAAGTTATCACTTCAAAAAGTAGATTTTTAATTGTTAGTATAAACATAAAAATCCAAAATAAAGCACTTGCGATACTGCCAGTATGGATATGGATCTGCCGTGTATATGAAGCTGATGCACTTTTAATTTGTCGAAGCTCAATGTCCTCACGTTGGTGTAGAATGATAGTTAAGAGAGGTGGTTCCAACTCGGGTGTCATCCCCGTCACTTGACCGAGGTTCAAATTTACGAGGTCCGTCGCGAATAGTCCTTTGCTTTATAGCGCGACGTTAATAAAACTCTTTCACTCACACACACACTCAGTATGATTTTTTGTGTGTGTGCAGGAGGCTTGAAAAGTTAATTCCCAATACTAAAATACTCTTACAATTGTTGTCAAACTTAAGTCACAAAAATAAGTCTTCTATAGTCCTTGGCTTCTGAAGGATTGATAAAATGTTTCCGTGAATAAGTTTATTTAGATATTATAAAGTGACATTAATATGAACACGTTAGACTTGATCGTAATCACTACCAGAGTCCTCTCTAAATCTGTGAACGGATATGCATATAAATGGCTCTTTGAAGTGATCATCCTGTTTCCACTTGCATTTTGGGTTTTCTCTCTGCGAAGTTTGCCGATCCCTTCATTTGACTATCACTTTGGTAATTAAAATTAATTTAAATCAAATCTCCAATTTTATCGACGGCAATATTCGAGCTAGGCGCTATGGTCTTAAGCTGTGGTACACATCAAACAATAGTTCTTAAGCTATAGTACTCGTATCTTTGGGATTAAGGTTTCCCAATGGATATGCGTACAGTTCAAGAAATAAAAGCACACATCATTATCCTAATACAAACTACAAACTCTAAAATCCTCAGTTTGCTTCATTTTGGAATGGAAACCTTATCACTAGAAAGCCAAGGAACACTTGGAACAACTTAGTAAGGAGATACTCTTAATTATATTCGGGTGAAAATGTACACAACGTGAATTACATTACTCCAGAAGGAATTAATTACTTATTAAAGCAGGGGTGTCGAACTCGCGGCCCGTCCAGTATATCAAGGCGCCATAATATGTAATAAAATATCAAAAATTCTCCAGAAATAGGAAAAATAGTAGTAGAGAAGAAATGTCAACTATCAAAACGTAAATATTAAATTCTTCTTGTTTTATTTATGTTTGCTATAAATGTATTCTTCGAAATAAACTTTTGTTTCTATGAATATTGATTTTTTTTTTTTGGTCCACCTACAATTAAACCTTGTTGGTTTGGCCAAAGTTAGCCTTTGAATCTGACACCCTTGGTGTAGAGCCCCTCTGACAAGATTAAGATATTAAAGATTAAGTTAAAAGTGTTAAATTCGCGGGGTTGCGTTCAATCAAGTCTTTAGTGTAGCAATTATTTATTAATTTAAGTTAGGTTAATTAAAGACATTAATAATAACAAAAATTAAGCGCAAAGAACATAGATGATTTTTCATAATGACTCCATTCTTCCCTTACCTGGCCTGTACTGAAAATGAGTGGTCACTAAAGGGCATTTCTGGTGTTTGGGACAGTCAGTTACAGTTCTGACAACAACAGTTGCAATAGGAAATTTAATTGGCTTTTTCAGAAACACAGCTGTTGTGTTTCCAATCCCCTTGGAGCAGGAAAGCCTACACAAAGTCCATTTGACCATTCCGCATAATAGTGTCACACACCAGGTCTTGCTGTTTATACAACTGTCGCAGAGAAATGCCCCAGCAGTCCAGAAAATGAGCAGAAGCAGGGAGAGAGCAGGGACAGGTAAAGAAAGACTTTATCGCCTGCACAAAAGTCATATTACGCAGGTGACCGCTTCTAAAGTGCACCAAGGCCGTCTGATGAGCCCTGGAACTCCTGCACTGTATAGATAGGCCCTGTGAACTGATGAATAAGTTAGAACTTGTAGCATTGAGGAAGTGGTAGAAATTGACAATCGGAGTGAGTGAATATTAACGTCGCACTGTTCAGCTACACGAGGGCTTTTGGCGACGGACCACGTAATTTTGAACCATGGTCAAGTGACGTGGACGACACCTGAGCAGGCACCCCTCTCCTAACTACCACACCACACCAACGGGAGGATGTTTGAGCTCTCGACAGATTTAATGTGCATCACTGCCCCACACGGTGGATCTTTAATGGTATTGGGCTCGAACTCATGACATGCTTGCCATGATCCGATAGCTTTACCACTGGGCTACCGCAGACTCACAACCGGAAGCGTCAGGGATGTAGCTAGAAATTTTTCATGGAGGTAGGATGCAAACCGCAAAAATACCGCTTGTACCGCAAAAATAATTTCAAATTCCATTGTTTATTTTCCAGACGGAAACAATATCTATAAGAATATTGGATTTCGAATAATAATAATTCAGGAGGTATAAAGAATAACCTTTTAATTGAATGAAAAGATGCCTAAAATTTCATTATATAGATATATAAAGGGAGGATTATAAACCCAATATATATATATATAAATCCCTTCATCACTACACTACAGGGAAGCGTTCATTACAACAAAGTATTATAGTATTAAATATAACAAACGAATATATAAAGCCCTATTTTATTTATTTCTAATCCTCTAAATTCTATTATGGCCTGAATTTTTTTTTTTTTTTTTTGCATAATTTGTAAAAACCAAATTTTAACAAGTTAATTTTTAAAAAAAATTTTTTAAAAAAAAAAATGTTTTTTCGGGTGTCTTTTATTGAATGTCATTCAAAAGCGAATCTCGGAATGATTTATATCTTCCCATCTATTCATGTATCAGCATCTGTGCCTTAAATTGACAGTTATTGTGACTTTATATATCACCAAGCTGTCTTTCAATGAAAAACGGATATAATAGGAATGACTGACAAAACGATTATATTCGGAGGGAGAGAGATTTATTATAAAAACTCTTACTTTAGAATCGAACATTTTTATTCGAGGTTTGGAAGAAAAAACAGAACTTCACACAAGGATGGTAAGTATTATTCTTTTTCTTTTTGCTGACTGCATAGACGTTTTATACTAAAAAGTAATGTAAAAATGTGTATTTTTACGATGCACCAAATCATTTGCTTTAAATTACATTTTTACCAGGGACGTCTTAAGACTTTTTGAGGCCCCGGGCCTCTATGCAAAAGTAGGTCCTATCTGAGATCTTTAAAAGCAGACAGAATATAGCACATGCATTGTTAAATACTCATTTAAACGGTAATTTGAACCAAATAAATGTGCACAACTCACAATCTCAAAAACCTAGACGCAAACCGGCTCGACCGATGACCATATTTTGAATAAATGAGTTGAATGATTGTTTATGGGCGTAGGCTTAGACACATGGACAATGATCATCACATAATACAGTCTTGCCATTTTTGCCAGTTGACATTAAGTTTGAAATTCTCTGTTTTTCGAAACATATGTATGGGAACAATATTTGACCATTAATATTGTCCCGATCATGATCTTATTAAGACAAGATTGAGAAGAAAATGAGGACCCCACCGAGGGTGAGATCCTGGGCTCGGGCCCAGTTGATCCATGCCTTAAGACATCCCTGATTTTTACCTATTTTTTTTAAAGAGAAATTAACACTTGTACCTACTATAAGACCTTTTAAAATGAATTACTTATTTTACTAATCTATTATACCTGGCAAATAAGGCATTTTATCGACAGGGGAGGTTTTCAAAATCTAAATTTCTTTCAAGAAACAAAATTTTCTTGAATTTGCAAAACTCTTATATTAAACCAGCTCCGACCAGTTGCGCACACTGCTGGGGGTCCGGACCCCCCAAAGCCCTTGATTTTTTTCCGATTGGTTATAATTCTAAGTATATAATACGTAAAATTTAATTAAATATTTGTTATTAATGATTAATTTTATTAATTAATACTAATTATTTATTCAATAATTAGTTTTTTACTATGTTTTATTCCTGAAAATCGACAAAATCAAAAAAGCATGATACAAGAATGGTGAACTTTCAATCCCGGACCCCCCTCCCCTTGAAAAATTCCTGTGTGCGCTACTGGTTCCGACATATGCATCTGGGATTTGGACAATAACAAAACTGGAAGAAAATCGAATGACATATTCTGAAGGATAAATACATCGAAGTATACTTAGAGGCGTAAACGAAACCAATAGCTGGAGAAGAAGTAACAATTTTCAATTATATAGAATTTATAAGCAATATGACATCGTTAAACGCATAAAAATAAATAGAATGAATCGGATGTTGCATATAATTCGGATGCCAGATGATAATGTTATCAAAAAGGTAGAACAGTTCAAAGTCACTGGGATTCGGAAGCGTGGCAAACCAAGGCTGAGATGGGCAGTGGAATCAGACTTTGGGATTACAAACGAGAAAACTGAGAGCAAAAGAAACGGGGTCATAATGGAGTAATCTTCTAAAGAAGGGCTTGACAGATATGATGATGAATTTTACTGATTTAGTGATATTCTATCATAGAGAGATTATTTTCAAAATAGGTCTAAGTGAATTCTTCGAGGATGCATGGAAGTTGAAAGAGAGAGAGATTATAGTATTCCAAGGGTCAATTAGAGCTCAATCACAATGTCTTCTGCTTAAAATTTTTAAAAATTGTATAAATTTTAGATATAATATCCTTTTAATATATATATATATGTATAGATATATATAGGGAGGTGTGATCCATGCATATAAAATGTTATATCATACAAAAATATAACTACCGTAAAATCCGGCGTATAACGCGCACTTTTAACACAAAAAATAAGATCGAAATTTACGGGTGCGCGTTATACGCCGGGTATAAAAACGATAGTTTTAAAAATTAAAAAAGAAATGAGCATTAAAAAAATTAGGCTTCTACTTATATCAAAATACAGTTTATTTAAAAAAAATGACATTCTTAATGAACTTAAAGGGTTGTAGTTCTATAGAAGTGCACTATTCTCTTCAAAATCTTGGGATAATACCTCGAATAAATTACTTAAAAACGTAAATTGTGTTGCTAGATTTCTTCGTAAAAGAAGGGGTGCGCGTTATACGGCGAATATGTCTTGAAATTAAAAAAATACAGCTTGAAAGTACAGGTGCGCGCTATAAGCCGGATCTTACGGTACATATTTTTATGATAAATATATGAAATGTGTGTGTGTGTGTTAATATCTATAGAGTTAAAATGACATCTCTTAGATTTTCTGTAGTTATTAGTATTTTGATTATATTATAGAGAAAAATATAAGGCGGGATGGGGAAAGGAGACTCATGAAGAAAATTATTCTTTTAAAGGGGCAGAAGTTATATATATATAAAAGAAGTTTAGGAAATCTTGGCGTTGCGAACAAGTCTAATGGCCGCGGTAGCCCACTGGTCAGGGTCACGAACTCTTGGCCAGTATTGTGCAGTCCACTGAAGATCCATCGTGTAGAAAAAATGATACACGTTAATCTGCCGAAGCTATCGAGGTTCTCCCACAGGATGAAGTGGAAGTTTGGAGAGGGAGTGCCAGCTCAGGTGTTGTCCTCGTCACTTGACAATGGTTTAAAATTGCGAGGTCCGTCACCAATAGCGCTGAATTTGCTTTATAGAGTGACGTTATTATAACTCTCATCCACGTTACTTCAGAACGCCACGTAAATTAAATATCAAATCGAACCAAAAAACCTGATTGATATTTCTTCTCTCGTTCACAGAAGAGGCTATTTAGAATTTTTAAAATTTTGTTTCATCGTCATATATTTCTTTAAGTGTTAAACAAAACCACTCCTTAAAGTGACAAATTTCAGAAGATTACATTACACACAAAGAAAGGACCCAAGAGAAAATGCATACATTGTAGAGGCACTCGGACTCCAGATCGAAATTACTAGTGTTTTATTAATCTTCAAGCCAATGATGTATATATTATACATCGTTTTATATTAAATTATTCAGTCTGCCTTGTTATTTTTAACCATGATCATATGGTGAGGTCTACATCTGAGCTGGCACCGCACTCTTCATGTCAGCGTCACGCCAACAGAAGAATGAGGTACAACAGATTTATCTTGCCTAATTCCCATTTACAAGACGAGTCTTCAGTGGAATCGGGACTCGAACGCGCGACTCCACTGAAGCATCGTCAGTCATGAGTTTATTGCTAGCTTATTACACCTGGCTTGTGGACAATGATGTAACTGAATAAAATTGCATATTTCGAGAAAATTTGAGTGAAAATCCTAATTCCACTGAAGACCTTACGTGCAAAACAATGGAGATTATACTCCATGTTTAACAGAATTTGGCATCTTGTGGATGCGGGCAGGGACTTCCTTTGAGGCCCTGCACCCCTATGCAAAAGCAGGCCCTATCTGAGATCTTTAAAAGCAGACGGTATATATAAAATTCATTGTCAGACACACGTTCAAACGGTAATTTGAAACAAATGTGCACGACTCACAATCTCAAAACCCTACGTACAAACCGGCTCGACCGATGGCTGAATTTCGACTAAATGAGTTGAATGATTTTTTATAGTATTAGAACTAGGCTTAGAAATGGACAACGGTCATCACATATTAATACTTTTGCCAGTTGACATGCACTTTAAAATTCCCTGTTTTTTTTTTGGAAAATATGTACGGAAAAAATATTTGACCATTAAAATTATCCGGATCATGATCTTAAGACAGATTCGAGGACGAAACAAGGCCCCCACTGAGGGAGAGGCTCTGGGCCTAGTTGGAGCATGCCTTAAGACGTCACTGGATTGAGGTAGAGAGAATCATGCAAGCATTACAGTGATCCTTGTCAATTTATGATGGTTCAAAATTGTGATATATGTTGCAGGTAGTTTTTTTGTAACTCTAAAATGAAGTTTAAATTAAGTTGGTTACAAACAAATTTAGATCATGATGAGTATTTCGATCTAAAATGTGAATTTTTTTTATCAAGTATTAGATATGCATGCTTCTCCTTCTTTTCTTTCAAATGAGCCACTTTTCTCGAATGGTAAAATATTTGTTTTGTTTCTTATGCTCTCAAGATTTTCGCTGATTCAGTAAGTTTTCTGAGTATCTTGATACTAACGACGTCATGCCTCATCTTTACATCACGAGCTGAAGAAACTGAACCTACGGAAGACAGTAAGTATTAAAAAACATGAATAAAGATTGTATTGGAATCCACAACTTGAGTTAAAATGCCAAAATACGATATTTTCAATAAAAAAGTCTTTTAAACCAAAGTTTTATTTTTTATCCATTATGTATATTTGGTATTTAGAATCGAAAAATGAAGTTGTTGATACAATCAAAGTATTCGTTAAAAATTCCTTGTATATGGGGTTAATTTTGAAATAGCAAATCTATTAATACATTTTCAGAAATATTAACAAAAGCCTTTCAAAAAACCACAATCCCAATTACATATTTATATAAAGAGAGACAACACAAGCTCTTAGGATTTCAGACTTAATTTGCTTAGGTATTCTTTTTCGCAGACTTAAGAATTTGCGATGTAGCAAAAAATAAGAATAGAATGAATGTGTATTGACAATATTTTAGAAGCAAATAAAAATTTCTATTCTCATGTAGTTTTATTACTTAACATATCGAGACAAACCGGTTGGCATGGCAACAAAACGAAATGATCACTTTATGATCGGGCACAGTCACTCGGATCGTAGCACAGGCCGCGGTAGACGAGTGGTATAGATGTCGGATCGTAGCTTGCTTTATCACGAGTTCGAGTCCAGTACCACTAAAAACCCGCCGTGCAGGGCAGCGATGCACGCTAAATCTGTTGAGAATTGAAACTTCCTCCCGTTGGTGTGGTATGGTAGTTAGGAGAGGGGGGGTGCCAGCTCAGGTGTCGTTCACGTCACTTGATCATGGTTCAAAATTACGTGGTCCGTCGCCAAAAGCCCTCGTGTAGCTGAACAGTGCGAACGTTAATATTCAATTAATCAATCGGATCGTAGCACAAGTCTTTTTCTACAATAGCATTTTTATTCTTATTATGGTAAATTATGTCAGCTCGGTGACTTGGAGGCAGCGTGCCCGCCTCGTAAGGCTATGGTTGCGGGTTCGATCCCGGCTGGAGTCGATAGATTTTCTGGATGCGAAAATCGTAGGCATGCATGTCATATTATGTGGTATGTGAAAGATACCTAGAGTAGTATATTCTTAGAAAAGTTAAATCACGGCAATATTTAGTATCCAACACGATTTTGAATTGAATAAATTCACGTTTTAAAAATTTGGTAGTGGGAGCCGCCACTACTGAAATGGCTCTCAACAATTGGGGTCTTGTCGTGTCTGCAAAGGCTTAGCAGCCAAAATTCAACCAATTTGAAAAAAAAAAAAAATTCTAAATTATATCTAAATATAAACTTTAAAAATGAATATCATGAAATATATTTGAAAAATAGCTCAATTATATAGCACTTTCTAGACAGGATCTTTATTTTAAGTCATTACTTAAAAATTAAATCGCGAGGTTTGGTCAGTAGCGTTGCATCAGCGTTCACTACACAACCAGCCTAAAACTATACCACAAGACGGAAAATTACAGTTTCTCAGCACAAATAGTATAATATTTTAAAAACATTATATTTTTAATCTTGGGATCACACACACACAAGGGGTAGACTGCGCAGTAATGACCGAGAGGAAATCAAGGGTAATGGCTTAGAATTATTCTTCACTGTTCTACATTAATTCTAAATTGGCATAAAATTTCTAGAAATGCAGATTTTAATGTGTGCGTCGGAAGAATATAACAAAAAATAAAATTTTCCATTTGTTAAGTTATGAAACGAGAAAGAGTATATCCCATTATATTTGGTTTTCATTATCTCTGGAACTTTTTCATGAAATACACGTTTTAATAAAAAAAAAAAAGATACAAACGGAAACAGAGAAGAATCAAATTTTAACTGTGTACATGGAATTTCCTAATATGTAAAATAAAAAATTTATTTTATAAATTCTAAATTTTATTTTCAATTTTAGTAATACCGATAGTAATCAAATACTCATTATATATTTTCTTGGGTTTTATTTAAAGTTTTGAAATATTTGTGGTCGCTGATGCATCCGCAAGGAGAAGAACAACCAGATTTTAAGGAAATGTTTCTTAAAATGTCGTAAGTTTTTTTTCTTAATTTTGATAAATATTTTATTTTTATTAATGACTAGTGTATTACAGAAGAACATTCGCCCACTATGGAAACGATTTTGTAATTTTCTCGTTTGGATTTTGAAAATCGTCTGTTAATATTTTCTTTTGATTGGAATGTAAAGTTAAGAGATTTATTTTTTGAAAATGGCTCCTAAAAATGATAGATGGCTCGAAGGTTAAGTAACTGCACTTTTCAAGGAGAAATATTCGTATCAACAAATTATAAAGTGGAGTAAAAATCTCGGTTATTGCATTTATAATATTAAATTTGAAAGGAGAAAAAAAAAGTTTTCTTGAAAATTAATATGGAAACATGACTACGAAGCCTCATTCTAAGACTGTTCGAACCCAGACAACTATTAAGAAGAAAGTGAAGGCTCTGGTCCTAAAAGAAAATCCTCCGACTCAGATTCATTGCATCGAAACTATGAATGC
>BMAV01003903.1:0-23948 GCA_019973955.1 Trichonephila inaurata madagascariensis | reverse complement strand
GCTTTTTTTAAAATCACGGTTCCAAACGTAGTCGGATACCTTAAAATCATTCATAAAGATTTAAAGTTCAAAAAGATGTTTAAACCTAAAGTTCATCTGCATTTGTCAAAACGTATTGCTGAAAGAAAGACAAATTGTAGAAAATTATAGGAAAAACACTTAGCTGCTGAAAAATGGAAATTTGTGGCAACACCCGATGAGAGGCATGGGTATATCAAGCGAATGGAATAAATTTGACGTCTCATCTGACGGGAATGATAGTACTAAATGGATTCGTCGGAGTACAAAAAAGTTCCCAAAGGGATTCATGATAGTTGCAGGATTTTGTTACAACGGCAAATTAAAAATAAAAAAAAAAGTTTTAAGTAAAACCAAAATTAATTCACTCTAGTATCAGCATATTTTAGAACCAATTTTTGAAGAAGAAATTCCAACCTTATATGGAAAGGACATTGATAAAGGTGAGCTTCATATGGACAAAGCCTCTTGTCACATGTCTTAGTCAATTGCTTGATTGACTGAATATTAACGTCGCACTGTTTAGCTACACGAGGGCTTTGGGCGACGGGCCTCGTAATTTTGAACCATGGTCAAGTGACGTGGACGAGACCTGAGCTGGTACCCCCCTCTCCTAACTACCACACCAACGGGAGGACGTTTCAGCTCTCGACAGATTTAGCGTCCATCGCTGCCCTACACGGTGGGTCTTTGGTGGTACTGGGCTCGAACTCGTGACAAGGCAAGCCACGGTCCGATACCTATACCACTCGGCTACCGCGGCCTCTTAGTCAATTGCAGCTTCTTTAGCAAAGAAAGAATCAGAAACAGAATATAAAGTGTATTAACCATTTGATGTAATACCTGTAACATCACCTGACGCGTCTCCGATGAACTTTTGCTTTGTTAAAATGAGCCTTAGGAAAAGGGCATCCAAAAACACTGAACGGACTTTGGAAAACGGTTCAAGAGGAATGGAGTAAAATTAGCATGACAGTACTAAGAAAAAGTTCACTTTCATGGGAAAATTCGAACCAGCGCTAATGTCAAGAATTATGGCTATCAGATAATCACCACAAAAACACGGCATTTATAGATAAAAAATTAACTATCAAAAGCTTCCATAAAGTGCGAACGATCTTCTGTATTCAGTGTAATAATTACTTTATGTAAATTAATAATTTGATCCAATTCTTTAATGGCTGCGGTAGATGAATCGTCATGGTAATGAAGTAGTAGTTAACTTTGTTTCTCTAAAATCGTGGGCTCAAACCGGAAGCCACTTCTGACCCATTTGTATAGACATTGGTCTTCAAATTATGTTCCATGGAGCCCTGGGGTTCCACGAGTCAAACATCGAAAAGAAAATGATAAATGTGTCTGAAAAATGAATTCACGTTCTCTACAGAGTTTGTATGACCATGAGTATCAAAAGCAGTCTTTCTCGATGTGGATTGCACTTCCTTGATGGGATAAACAAAAAAAGGTGGCGGTTATAATTTTTTTAAATGTATACATATTCTATTTCTTAAGATTCTATGTTCCACGAAGTGATTTTATACTCGATAGTGCAATGACTCGCAAATATATTAGATATATAAATGTAAATAATTCTCTACTGCAAAAAGCACCTTTTTTTCATTTGTGGGAAGAAAAAACATGTTTTGTTTTCAACAAAACATCTAATACCTATGTAAAAGAAAATATTTTCCAGAACTGAAAACTAAACATTAGTGGTTAAAAGTCCATTCGGGCACTACAATAAATCACAGGGTTTTGCCAATGAAGAAGGAACAACTTATCGACACAATAGATTTGATGTTAAAATCTAAATCTAAGCAAGATTCACTGCTAAATTTTTTTAAGTTTGCAAATTCTTTCTCTCACAGTTATTAAAATTTTAATGCCATTCTGAATCATGTATTGTAGGGGAAAATTCTTTCTCAACATATGTGAAGCAACAACAAAATATCGAAAGTTCACCATTCTTGTTTCATGCTCCTTTCGATTTTGTTGATTTTCGGGAACAAAAAAAAGTAAAAAACTAATTATTAAATAAATAATTAGCATTAATTAATAAAATTAATCATTAAAAACAAATACTTAATTTTACGTACTATATACTTAGAATTTTAATCAATTTGAAAAAAACCAAGGCGTTGGGGGGGGTCCCCCCCCCCCCCCTCCTTGTGTGCACCACTGTTTTTTGACCATAACCACTTGACCACCGCGGCCACATAAACATTTCGAAATACATCCCTTTTTAAAATTTAATATATCCTTTAAAAAAAATGATATATTTTTTTCTAAGTTTACTTTCAGAGCTTAATTATCATCTATGAGACAAAAAAATTAACTCAAATTTAGTATAAAGCAAAAATGGATACTTATACTGGTATGTTAATATTTTTTTTATATATATAGATATAACAAAACTAGAAGAAATATCAAATGTCAGATATGTTAACTCAAATGTATGACATATTGAACTCAAACTTCCCATTCATTAAATTATGCTTCAAATTGAAATAACTGTGCGAAATACACCAAAATGTGTATATATTTTCATTTCATTAATTCTCTACTCAATGGTATTTAGAATATATAAATATCAGTTAATAAAAAAAACTCCTGTTATCATGATTTAATAACCACTATGTTGTGAACTTAGAAAAAATTACTATGCAACCAACGAAATGATTTTCAAAATACATGATTCCTATTAAACAAAGAATTTATTTTTTTGCTTTCTACAGGCCAGAAGAAAAAAAGAAAATGACGCAACTATTTGATGACATTATGGCTGCACAAAAAGAATCGGGAAGAATGGATTCAACATTGTAATCATAACAAATTTGTAGATGAGTAAATTTGTGATTTTTACATGAGAAATAAAGCTAGATAGAAGCATATCCAGGTCATGTATGACGATATATATTCAAACATAATATATATTAGACAAAAAAAAAAATTAGAATTGCTCGCTCATGTTTCAATTTAAAACTTGCTATTATTAAATCCAAAGATAATCACAAATGAAATTTTAATATATTTAGAAAGGTTTTTAAAGTATTCAGGTTTTTAACTTATCAAATTAATTTCCCATGGGCATTTTTTTATTGATAATTACTTAGAAAATTCAATCAATATGAAAAAAAAATCATTAAAAATTAGTTTAACTTAATAAAATCTCTAAAGGAAAAGCCAATATACAAAGTTTATAGCCAACTAAACTCATCACACAAATTGCATCCTCTCAATTTAAAACATTTTTAATATATATACTATGTAGAAAACTATTTAAACATATCACTCTAAGCCTTCCTAATTATGTGATGTAATAAAATTTTTAAAAAAAGCATTAGTACTCTCAATATGAATTTTTTAAAAATTTTTAATGGGCTGAGGATTTGTGTTTTGCTATTGCAAACGTAGTACATTCCCCGGAAGCTGGTATCTCTTTAGTGTGGCACCATATAGGCGGATACCAATTGCCACAGGTAATTTTGATGCCCATTTTCCTCCCTAGAGGGAGGCACCTCAGCTCTGACAATGCAAGCCTGTACTATGCTTTTAATTTTGCCGAGAGCACCCAAGCCAAACAGACACTCTAGGGATCTTTCACATGTCGTATAATCATACAACATGGCCACTGTCAATTTTCTGCATCAGGAAAATCTACCAACTTGGGCTGGGGTCAAACCCACAACCTTAGGAGCAAAAGGCCAGCAACAAACCAACCATACCACCCAGCCAGCCTTTCAATATAAATAAAATTTCCTATTTTTATATTTGACAAAAATTTAACATCAATGTTATCCTTTCATAAGCCAATGAACAGTATTAAAATGCAAATTTCTTTATTTGTAACATCTATGGTGAATCTGAGTCCATATTAGTGTGAGGAACAACTGAAGAGACATTTTTAAAATTGACTTTCATTATGCTAATTCAAAAATTAATATAATTACAGTTAACCCTAATTAATAATAAAAATTACATAACTAAGGGAAGTTAGATGGATGCACTGGATCTCTCTAAATACTAGTAAAACCCCTGACAATGATACAACAAATCATTTATATAAAGATATGTATATATGTTCCAAAAATATAACAAACTACTAAGATTTTGATATCAACATCCCCTGTGAATTCTTTTCACTTCCCTTTAAATCAGATTCGTGAACATAGAACATGGTTCTTTTACAGGAAGAAATTCTCAAAAATTAAACAACTCATGAAAAGGTTTTACCCCTTGAGGATTATCAGTTGAAAAGCACAAAGAGAACCCGTTTCAATACTAAAAAATAATTTAGATAATCTTTACTATTAGAATTGCATATTGTATAACTCAATTGATCTATACCTCTCAAAGTAATGGACATTTGCCAAATTTCAAATATTTTATTCAAAATAATTGGCATTTCACACATTATGGCTAATTTTACATTCTTTTTGAGATGACTCACTTATTTTGGTAGCAAAAAAGTTTTAGAATAGTGTTATAAAATTGAAAAATTTAATTATTTTCCTATTTAATTTATATGCTCAGTTTAAAGGAAAGTATTCCAAAATATTCACATGTGTATGAAAATGTCAAGCAATACTTAAAAAACAATGTACAACCATTCTAGCTTAGAAATACTTACAAATGATCAAACTGATAGAAGAAAATTAGGTAGCATAAAAACGAAAATATTTTTAAATTAAGATGCATGTTGTAAATTGAAAGAAGAATTTTAAGCATATTTGGTGGAATTATTGGAGAAAAGCTATAACTTGCAGAAAGTAACAAACTACTTAAAGAGCCAGATACTATATTTATATGCAAATACAAAGGATTACATGGGCAGGACATTTAAGATTGGTTGACAATAAAACAACTAAAAAGCTCTAAACTATTCGTTAACCAATGAAAAGGGAAACCATAATTTAAGAGTTGGAAAATATTAAGAGCACAAGTTAAAAAACCCTAATCAAAAACAGGACAGTATGGAATGAAATTCTGAGAAAGCCCAGGGCCCATTACAGGCTGTCAGTGCAGAAAATTTGTGGAAAAATTGTCACATGACAACAGTAGTCTAACTGCAGTTGTTAACCAAGTACATTTATTTGTTGTTAAACTACCTGATTTACAAATTTATCTATCTTTGGATAATTCTAAATTTAAGAAAACCACAGCAGTTGAGCAATCATCATGGTCAATATAATCAAGTAAAGGGTTCAAGTTGAGGGGCTGATGCAAAATATTAAATCTGTTAGAGCTCAGAATACCCTTGTTAATATGGCATGGAATTTTAGATAGGGAGAAGCCAACTTAAGTATTGTGCTTGTCACTTGACAGAGGTTAAAATTTACAAGGTCATGTAGCTCAAATGTAGTTTCAAAATTTAACATTAATAAGAAATCAAATATAAAAATGTTACAAGATTGTTTATTTAAAATCGCATTTTAGCTAATTTGGTAATAAAACACTCTCAACAAACTTACAATTATTTAAAATAGAGAAATATTACCACCTTACCTAAATTTACACAAATATTTGTTTTTTTTTAATATAAAATTTAATTTGAGAAAAGGAGAGCAGAAATATGAGTTAAACCTAGACAAATGAGAACTTGCTAAATAAACATTCTGTTAAGTTTAAAATCAAATTGTTAGTAATAAGCATTGTGTAACTCTTAAAATAAATATTTTTAAAAAACACATACACATTAAAAAACACAAATTTATAAAGAAGTTTATTTCCAATACTATACAGCTATTAACTAAAATTCCAAGCAATATAAATCAAAATCCATGAATTGGTAACAGTATTTGTGAAAAATCTAATAACAAAAAACTGTGTTAAAAAAATAAACTTTTTTATATATACACATCACAAAAACAACTTATTATCCATTATTCATATTTGTTATGGCTCATGAAATACATGATATAAATTTAAAGTAAATTCTTTTTTTACATATGGTACATTAATTTGTTTCAGAAATTACTCTCTTAAAGTTCTTAATTGCAAGAAAAAAAATATTTTAATATCTCAAAATAGGAGTAATTACAATTTAAATAATTATACAATTTTTAATTCATTTTTATAACTTAAATGTGTAAAGTTCATAAAATCAACAACATTAATTTTTAGTGTTCTTTTGCATTCAGGACAAGCTATTAAGCACTCAGTGAATTATTGAAAAAGTTGCAAAGTTTGACCATAAGTATTTCTAAAATTTTTAAAACATGAATTTATCTTGAATCATACCAATTCTATACAACATATATACATAATTACAAATATTAATAATCAGATGCATATGCACACATATTAAAACAATAGAACTTTAACATGTATTGCTACAAATAATAATCATTTAAATTTTGCCAAAATATGCATTGAATAATTCAGTTTAGAGAATATTCTTTAACACACAAATATATAAATGATATTTATTTGTTAAAAGGTTCAATAAATCCAAATGTTTTAAACAATCTTCATATACATTTTCACTGTCATGTTCTTAGAAAAATAAAAATTAAAAAAAAACTTTCAGAACATTAACAAAATGTTTATTACAATATCAAGAATTCTCTAGAGCACTTTATGTACATAACACCCTTCTGGAGACAATGAATTTTGCTTAAATGAATACAAAATTAAAAGGAAAAATTTAAAGGCTTTCGGATTTTTATGAAAGAAAATCTATCAGCAAGCATTACTCTCTTCTTAAGTTTTCCAAGCGAGCTTGCAAATCAGCATCTACATCGGCTAAGGCAGGCTGTTTGTTAGTTGAAGCTCCAGTAGATAAAGTACCACCAGTACTGGGAAGTTCTTTCAGCTTATCAGACACATCCAGGCCTAGTTCATCAAGTACTTGGGCCACAATGGCATCACTAAAAACAGAAGTAAAAAGTTTTAAATTTTTATGAAATAACTCCTTAATTTAACAAAATTCAATTTTTCAAAAGTATCACAACTTTAATAATACAAAAGAATCTATATTTAAAGCCATGTTCATATCTTAAGAATACCCTAGAATAATAAATAAATAATTAAACTGAACTTTTTATATTATCAGCATCAGTGGGTAAAATCAGTTACTAGCCCCTTCCCAGTTTTGCTCGTACACTGTACTGACACTGTGTCCAGGCTGCTACTGATTTACTTGAATGGCATATGGGCAATCTTGTTTCTCTATTTCCTGTACTGTGTTTCACCCATAACTTTTTTACTTTTAACATTTAAAATTAAATCATAAATGGGGGGTACTAAAAAGGGTAAATAAAAGAAAGGGGAACATAACTGTAAAAATTTGTACTTTTCCTAATAATTTCTTTTAAAAATTTAATGTTAGCAGTCAAATAGAAAAAAACTTCAAAATAACTTTATTTTTAAAAGGGGGTCAAAAGTTATCCTAAATACTTAAAAATACCAGAAATGTTAATTTTAGTAACATTTTTCTACTTAAAATTGCAAAGAATTAATTTTAAAAAAATTTTTAATTAAAAAAAGGATGATAATTTTTTTTTTCCGAATTTGGGAAAAAAAAAAAACTTTTTATAAAAGGGAATTAAACAATTTAAAATTCAATTTAAAAAATTTTAATTAAACAGGGGTTAAAAATCTTGGATAAATTCTAGAGAATTTGTCATAAAAAAAATAAATTATACAACAAATAAATAAAAATTTAAAATTTTCAGAAATTTTTTAAACTTCATTTAAATTTTTTTTTTTTGTCAAAAAACCAATTTTTTTAAAATGATAAACATAGATATTTCTTTTAAAATTGCTTATTAATATCCCCAAAATGAACCAAAAAATAAAAGCCAAGGGAAAAAAACTTGAAATTGATCCCAATTTTATACTCAAACCCGAGCCAACCCCTCACTTTCCCAAAATTTTACAACTTACCCCCCTTAAGGGGTTTAAACCAAAGGAATTTAAAAAGGTTTGACCCTGAGTTTTCAAAATAACTAGAACTCAAAACACAAACTGACGGGGAAAAAACCCGCCCTAAGCCAAAAAATGACCAGGTTTGGGTGCAATGCTCAAAAAGGGTTACCCGAACAATTCCATTTAAAAAATTTTAAAGAAAGTTAAAAGGGAAAAAAATTGTTAGAAATTTTTTAAAAAAAAAGTTGAAAGATAAAAATATTCTGAAATAAATTTTTGAGCATTACAAATTTAATTTCAAGATGCTCAAAACAATTTTAAATTGTAAAAATATGTCCAAAAAAAGGACTTTTTTTCCCTTTAAAAATTGAAAAAAAATTTAAAAAAAAATTTTTCAAATAAAACCCAAATTAAAACAAACAAGCCCCGGGGTGGGTTAAAAACCCTTTTTTTTTTCCCCCTTTTGCCCCTTTTTTTTCCCCCCTCCCTGGTTTTCTCCCGGGCCACCTAGGAAAAACATTAGTCTGAGGGGGGACACAATTACAAAACCCCCAAAAATGAACCCCCTTCCCCTCCCTTCTTGAAATATGGTTATAATATGTTTTAACAAACTTTTTTCTTATTTTTTTCCCAAAAATTTTATCCCCCATTTTTCCTGACGTGAAAAATAAAATCTAGAAGTCTTCAAAAACAAGGTAAATAATACTGCAACAGCTGAATAAAAGAGCATATTTACACCAGAGTATGGTGAATATAAAAATAGTCAAAAATAAAACTTGAAATCATTTGTATTATCTCTCAATAAGTGTAATATCCAAAACTTTTTTTATAAAAAGATAAATCAACATCTTTTCTTTAAAAAAAAATTGAAAATGTTTTTTTAAAGAAGTCCTTTTTCCTTTGGGGGTTTTTCCCCCCGTAGTAAAAAGACTAAAACGAATAGTGCAAAAAAGCACATTTGAAAGAATACAGAAATAATTCACATTTTATTTACACATTTTACAAGTGCTCTATGCCTGAAAGCTTGGTTATACAACATACATTAAAGTAATAGTCCAGTTCCTGCTGAACTCTACTCAACATAGTATTATCAATATTATTGATAGCATGTCTCATTGCTTCATGCATTTTTGCCACATCAAGAGAGCACGAAAACTTGATTTTATGTAAAAGACCAAATTTTTGGATAACACAGATAACATGGAAATGATAATATGTCTGTCAATAACATTGATAATACCATGTTGATTGGTGGCTGGAATTGGACTAATACAGTAAAGTATGCTGTGTAACTATGTTTCAGACATGGAACACTTGTAAAATATTTAACTACTTCTGCATTCTTTCAAATTTTTTTCCTGTATTCCTCCTAGTTGTTTTACTATAGTGTTTCAAAACCTTGGAGGGAATTATGAATAATCCTGCATTTATGTATTTAATTTACAAAATATTCAGACACAATTCATACAGAGAAACAATATTTTTCCCAGTCTTCTAAATTAGGAAAATGTTCTCAAGTTGAACAATTAATAAAAAAACTATAGAAGATTATAGTAAATTAAAAACTATAGAAGGATTATATCTCCATATAAAATAAAACTGGTGAAATTTAACAAAGTAAAAAAAATTCTTACGTATACTTAAAGCAAATATTTTACATAATGACAGACAGCTCAACATTTTATTAGAGATAAAAATGTATACCAATTAATATCATAATTGAATTCAAAACAATGTTTTAAGGGGTAAAACCAAAACATAGACAAGCAGCACTAATAATGCTAATTAAAAGGAAAATGATTTTTTGAATTCTGTAACACAAAAAGTAAAAATACAAAAATGTGATTTTAAAAATGGTTTTAAAATAATAAATTTTTCAAATAGACATGTTAGTAAAAATACCCCAAAATTAACAGTTAGAACTACATTGATAACAAAATTTTTGCACAAATATTTTATACTTTGAAAGAAAACAACTAATGTATTTATAAAGTAGTACTGATACTTTAGTTTAACAAAATTGCATGTGTTTCATAACTTATATGATTTCCACCAATGTGTTTACACTGATCCACAAACTTTATAATCAAACAGCAAGATGAATTAAAAACATTACAAATTTAATATAATTTAAATTTAATATTTTAAACAAATGAAAAAAATAAAACAAAAAGTAAGTATTTAAAAATGCTACCCTGAATATAAGAAAATAAATAAAGTGAAATTCTAAATCTGGTACATATTAATACATAGATTAGCAGTAGCTTTACCAAGAATACAGAATTATTTAAGAGAATTCAGTACTATCCCTTTGTTCACTGTGAACTTCAGATTTTCATCCATGTAGCAAAATAATTAATAAATTTAGCAAACAGTATAATAGAAAAAAAATGCCACTAATTCCAGCAGCTATTAATAGATAGACAATATTCCAAAATAGCACCCAATGTTTATAATACCAGCAACCAGAATAAGCAGTTTGGTATGTTTTCTATCATGTGTGTTTGGTTTCATGGTTCCTATATCCAACATGTGCCATACAAAGAAAGTAAATAAAACATAAAATTAGAAATCAATTACCTTTCCTCTTCATCTTCATCATCTCCCATTGCATCATCAATTGTATCATTAATCATTTCTTCTTTCATATCCATTATCTCACTCTGCTTTTCAAACTCTTGCATTATTTTTTGAATTTGTGGAAGGTTCAACTAAAATTTACAAGAATATTTTTCCATATACATGCTGCATATAAATTAAAAATTAGTATACTAAAATCAGTTTTAGGCAATTTAAAAAAAAAATTATTATAATGTGTTTCATTAAAATAAGATTTAGAAATAATTTAATATCAATATATGTTAAAAAAATATTTTACAAATAAAAAGTATTAAATAACATTAAAATATACCCTTTTAAATTAAATCATCAAGACAGTTGATGTGTAACTAGTGTGTTAAATATCAAGAAACATAACAAACTGTTTAATATAAGAATTAAAAAAGTATTTCTTTAACTGAAGATAAAATTCTAAATTTTTTTTAGAAGCACATTAACAAAAAGTTTTAAACTTTTTACATTAAAAATATATTAAAAAATTAGGCTGCTTGACTAATGAAATGAAATTTTAATCAGTGTGATTGAATTCTCCCAGTATTTAAGAAAAATATATTAAGTACTTCAATAGCAAAATAAAGAGACAATTTATAAACTTAAATTAAAATAACAATTTACACCATTGATTGAAAATAAACAGCTACAACATTACCATTATAAACAGTTACAGGTTCAACATTTTAACAAATTTTTATTACTAGACAATATTATAAAAATATATATTATAATTCAGCAAGATAAGCACAGTAAAACGGAAATGTTTTAAAATATATGCTATTATTTTCAAAGGGAAAAAATTAAAACTTGAGAACATGAAATAAGCCATTTAACAATGATTTAACGATTCTGGCGCATATATACATAAGACATTTAATTCTTACCTGTTTATTCATATTCTGCATTGCCCTTGTAACACCTTTCATGGCTTGAGCCATAGCATTCTGAGATCGAAGAGTTTGAATTTTCAGAGAAACAGCTTGTATATTCGCTCTCATTAGAATAAATTTCTTGCAATATCTTCGTGTTCTGACGAGATCCTTTGCCATGATTTTAACAGCATCCTAAATTATTGCAAAATGTTAAAATAAAGCAAATTTAAAGTAATATCCTAACTTATAAAAAATTATAACACTGATTTTCAAATTATTAATTGAAGTAAAAAAATCTTCATCAAAAAGTCTGATCTTCATAAAAAAAAAAAATGAAATAAAAATTCTACTATGAAGACTGAAACACTAGAATACTTCAATTAAGTGTTCAAAAACAAATTATTTTTATCAAAGGTTACAAGAATTTCAAAAGTTGAAAAATAAAGTTCTAATAAATATAACACTTAAAAGTAACTTTTAATATAACCATTGACATTGTTTTTTTATCACACAACTTAGGTTCTGACAAAGAGAACAGTACTATTACAATAATCAAAGAACATAAAATATTATGAAAGGAAAACATAATTTAAAATGTTATCTACAAATTCTTGTGATACCAAAAATAGTGCACTAGGAACAAATTATCGAAAGGAAAAAAATCAAAATAACATTGTATGAAAAAAAATTAAAATTTCAATTTATCATTTGAAATATTTTTCTTAGTAAATTCAAAAGTTAATTGCTTTAAAAAATATCAGGCAGTGAAATTTAATATAAAAATACCACTATAAAAACAACAAAATTTTGATGCTCAGTGTAATAAATATGTATTAACAATATTTAATTACAGATAACAAATAATAGACATTACATATTTTAAAAAATTAAAAAGGTAAGCCTGTATTAGCCTGTTGACTAATAAATTGACAAAGATTTTGTAGAATTTGTGCCAAAAATTTTTTATTTATATTAACTATAAATTTAAATTACATTTCATAACATAATTTTCATAATTTCCAACAAATATGTTAATATAAAAAAGTTAATGAAATGATTCTGTAACTTTAGAAATATACCTAGACCCTGATTTACACAAAAGATTGGTTCCTCAGAAAACCATGAAAACCTAAATAGTGGATTTTATATGTAAAATATTGTAAATCAAAAACAAACTAAAATGTACACAATTCAGTAATTCATTCTAATATAAAACAAAAATAATTTATAATTGTATTGTTATGATATTACCGTAAAATCCGGCATATAATGCACACTTTTAACACAAAAAATAAGATCGAAATTTAAGGGTGCGCGTTATACGCTGGGGATAAAAATGAGAGCTTTAAAAATAAAATAAAAAGATGGGCATAGAAAAAAATAAGACTTATACACATACTGAAAAACTGTTTACTGTAAAATTAGGCATATAACATGCACTTTTAACACAAAAAGTAAGATAGAGGTTCGACTGTCGTTACTTAATACTGGTATAAAAATGAGGAAACGGAAGAATGAGAAAAAAGATGAATAGAAAAAAAATAGACTTCTACATATATTAAAATACTTTTTTTTTTAAAGAAATGACATTTCTTATAAACTTAAAGGGATGTACTTCTAGAGAAGTATACTATTTTTTCAAAAGCCAGCAATAATAACTCGAATAAATTACTTCAAAACATACGAGCATTGCATACATACATTTCAAGTTTCTTCATAAAAAAAATAAGATACATTCATATATGTTGAATGTATCTTAAAATTAAAAATTGTAGCTTTTAAGTAAGGGTGTGCACAAGTAAGCTACACAGAAGTTTTTCAGTTCAGGGTGCGTTGATTGGTGATTGATTGATTGAATAATGCGTCGCACTGTTTAGCTACATGAGGGCTTTTGGCAGCGGACCCGCGTAATTTTGAACCATGGTTAAGTGATGTGGATGACACCTGAGCTAGCCTCTCTAACACCGCACCACACCAGCGGAGGGGCGTTTCAGCCCTCGACGATTTGCGTGCATGCATTTGCCCTACGCGGCGGGGTCTTTAGTGGTACTGAGCTCGAACTCATGACAGGCAAGCCCGCGGTCGATGCCACACATACCACTTTCGACTGCAGCGGCCACAGGGTTCAGGGGTGAAAGTCCACCATTCTTGTATCATGCTCGCACGGTTTTGTCGATTTTAGGAACAAAAAAGTAAACTAATTATTGAATAAATAATTAGAGTATTAACCTAACAAAATTAATCATTAAAACAAATATTTATTAATTTTTCATTATATACTTTAAGAGTATAGTATCATCGAGGAAAAATCAAAGGCTTTGGAGGGTGGACCCCTAGGACACACCCTTGTCTAATAACCACTGGGTGTGCATTATAAAACCGGACTTCTGATGGTAGCAATCTCTGTTAAATGATATCTTCTAGCCATATTATTAATGAAAGGATTTTTTACACACTCTCCATGGCGCATCTCTTACATATGAAGCTGTGCTCATACTTGCCAAGAAGATCCCGAAAGCGCTAACTTTCATGGATTCTTTCTTTTTCTCATTTCCTTCTCCTGGCTTCATGGAATAAAATTTAACACCTGCTACTTTTATCATTATGTAGGGGAACTACAAAAATTGTAATTTTTTTTCTAAAAATATAACTGAATTGAACTCAGTGTCACAACAGCCCATGAGGACCAAGGCTTGTACTCAAGACCTTAGGCATTGGGGTGCATCTACAGATGTTTCAGTAAAGTGGTCAGTTTGATGCAAAACCTCAGTGTTCGGGTTTCCCTATGGCAAGTTTTGGTACTCATTTATCGACCCACTGCAGGGGATGAAAGGCTGGTCGGCGTTGCCAGCCTGGGATTTGAACTGAACTTATGGAATCAAAGTGCGATACACTGCTCCTCAGGCACTAGGCTTTAAAAATATAGCTAGTCTTTTATTATCATTAATACTACCTGCAATTTCTTTTAGCATGGCAAAACTCCCATAATTTTAATAAAATATCAAATTTTTGGTGTACATTTCATTGGAACTGTAACAAATTTCACAATCAACGTGTTTTTTTACATGAGTAATATTGAATAAAGAGAGATTAGATAAAAGAATCAAGATAACAGTAATTGCAAATTAAATATATTTATTTTGAAATAACTTATAAGCAACAATCTATATCATTCTTATAACTCACATAATAATATCATCATTAATACTCACATAATAACATCACTCTTATAATATATTATAACTCAATCAATCTTATCATTTAACAATATACAGTTACTTTCTTTTAATAAAACATTTATAAATATATGTAAATGAAAAGCATACTTGTGCCTGAAGCATTGCAATCAATAATACAGAAGGGACAAAGAATTAAAGTTAATGATTCACGTAATTTGTAAAATTGTTGGTACATATGTATCATACTGTTGACCAGTTTCTCGAAATCAAAAGATGACACCAATTAAAAAAAATGTCACCAAATCTGTCATTGTTATTATTCTAGAGTGAACATTCTAGTAAAGGTTATTTACTACTAATTCAAACTATTTTACTAACTCTAATAATTTGTAACATCTTTGGATTTGGTAAAATGATTCTCAATGGTATAATACATTACTAAATTTTATATTAAAAAAAACACATATATCAGTAAAAATTGCGGTTATATAATATATAAGAAAGGATATAAGTATTGATAATAAGCATACCATTTGATTTTCTTTATGCATCTTTTTATGTCATTGATGATATTTCTTTTCTTGCTGTTCCATTTTACAGGACTAATATCAAGATCCTACGCGCCAAAGCACGACATGCACGTTAGTTTTGTGCCAAACATTTCTTCTAGAAAATATTTCAGCCAAATAAAATTCAAAACCATTTTCTACTAAATAATATAAAATGATGAGAAAATAACTAAAAAAAAAAAAATAATAACAGTGAGAAGAGTACCCACTTTAGTAAACAAGATCAATATATAAACTTAGATTTGATATACGAAACTACCTGCGTACTTCAATAACTTTTGAAACAATTAGAATACTGGCAATTAATTTGATATCTAATATGCTACATATCAAGGGAATTTGTTTACATTAAACATTTTAAGGAGATTGGTGACCAACATTACAATAGATTACACTTCATTTTTAATTTTGATTCTGTGGTTTGTAGTGATATTTTATTTATTTTGGTATTTTATATTTATTTTAATTATTTGTCATTTTTTATTTTATTGTTACCTATACAGGGTGTCCAACAGCCATAGTACAGTTAGTAGCCGCGACTCTTAAAAAAAATTTCTATCATCGGGTTTTTAAAAATTTTCATTTTGAAATTTATTTGAGGAAATTTTATAATATTGTATATATATATATATGAATCTACAATGTTATTTACTTATACTGTTCATGTTTTCGTAAATCTTTTGATAATATAAAATGTCCTTTAGATTAAAATAGATTTATATTTTATCAAGCAGTTGCATATGATTTTACTGAAATAAATTACTTTTTAATAAATTCCTGAATTGCATTATACATATCACTTTACTCTATAGGCAGAACACCGTTTCTCTGTGTGTGTGACTTTTATTTCTCCTACAATTTTTCTGTTTGAAGTGCCCAAAAGAGTAAGAGCCAGTAATCAGGGTCTTTAAGTTTAAAAAGTATTCAGGATGGTTGAGAATAAAGGAAAATGTAAACAATCATTGCGGCCAGACAGAACCGTCATTTAATATTGAGTAAGCAGAAAGATCCAAAATTCCAAAAGGAACACTGTAATTTTCAAGAAAAGTAGCTGGCTGGCAACCATTTTAACGGTCGTTTCATTTCGCAAGCAAGTATTATGTTATCTATGTACTGAGATATCACGAAAAATAATAGAAAACAATAATAATTCATTTTGTTTTGAATTTTCACTCAATAAATGTTTTGTTTAAAATCTGAAAAAAGAATTATATATAGGCGTGTAACGTTTTTCGAGTGGCCTGCTGCAAGATCATTTGTATTATAATTATATTAAAATTAATAAAAATAATATACATAACAAGTAATAAATAACAAATTTAGAAAAATTGAATTGAATTCTACAAAACTATTCAAATAAAAAATAATATACTGGGCATGAGGGAGAATGCACCAATATGATTTCTCCTTTACAGCTACGAAATTGGCTCAATTGCCACACTTGGTGCATTTATCAATCTCAGGAAAAGTGCAAAAAATAAATCGTGCCAACCAGTGGCCTAGATTCTTTCACAAACTTAAACATTTTCATACTTTGAATTGTCGAGATTGCAGCTTTTGTCTTCTGTCCTTTTTCGGAACATTATTGGTGAGTACTAGGATCTTTTTAAAAAAGAATAGCTGGACTCTGTTCTTAATTTTTATGGATGAAAAAGATTGCTGAACTCACACCTTGCTCTTTAATGTTTTTTTTTTAGTATAATTCTCATTCTTGATTAAGATTTCACTTATTTCGGCCATCGTGAAATGTCATAATGTGGCAGCAAAATTAAAATAATTTACAGACAAGGAAAGAAATTTGAGGGCTGTATGTTTTATTGTAGATTTTACGGTCCAAATTAGCATGACCACAATAGTACATCGGTCAGAAATAATTCTTTTTTACTGACATAAAATTGAGATTTTCCCCTTTATTTTACTTTTAATTAATGCATTTTTAAATATTCCTCTCTTGTTCCATGAAATTCTTACTGAAACTCAAAATTTTATGTGTGAAAACAATTCATTATTTTTCAATATATTCAAATTCCTCAAATATTTTAACAGTTCATTCAAGAAATCGGATTCATATAACCTTTCATTACATTTCGCTATATATCTTTTTATATTCTGATAATAATTTCTTCTCAGCTTGAAATTTTTAGTTTTTTAACAGTTATTATTAAAATGTATTTTTTCCCACACTCCATTTCAAATTTTTTTCCACTTCTTGGTGCTCCTGAATACCTTGTATTCCATTTCTTAAAATCATGATGCTCATATTTTTCCGATTGGTTTTATGCAAAAAAAAAGTAACTACATTTTTGCTTGTTTTATCTTTTTTGCTTCTTTTAAAATTAATGTAATTAAACTCTTTTGTCAGAAAAAAGCCATTCTTTTAAATTATTTTCATGTCTAGATCTTAGTACTAGGCTCCCATCTTGAATCAAAAACTATTAGGTGCCATAATCTTATTAATACCAGTTATGCCAAAAATACATTTGACTAATAGCATAGTGATAACAAATTAATTCAGAATACTGCAATTTATGATTAGTTTAGAAGTGTTTTAATAGCAACATTTAAAAAAACATGAATAAAGGAATACAAAAACATACAACACAATACAAACATTACAATAGAATACACACATTATATGCATAAGAATTAAACATTTAAATTTTTTAAGAATATGACTATCTATAATTGCATCATGCTTTATTCACACTTAATAATTAATAAAGCATACACACTATATAACCACATAACCTTTAATAAGATGCTTATGATCATGGTTTTTTTTTTTCAACACAAAGGGAATGTGAATGTACTAAATTGCAAACAGATTTCTAAATTTGATTATGAATATGTGATGAGAAAATATAAAAGGATATTATAATTATGTATAACATTAGTTTCACCCCTTTCTTTTTTACATAATATTAACAGTTATATAACTAAGTCCTCAAACCAGAGAGCAATTTTTTATAAGAATTATTATTTGAAATAATAGAACGCTAATACATAATTATCAAAAAGTTATCTTGAAAGTAATTTTTTCTCATTAACAATATTTTGATAGTTTTATTTTTTCTACAGGTTACACACTTTAAAATTGAAAATACACGCAATAATTTATCATACTATTTTAAAGACAGTAAAAAGATTACATTAAAAATAATTGAATTAATGAAAATCAGTTTTCAAAAAGTGACATTGAATAAGAAATAACCAAAATAATAATTCAACAGCTTTAAACAGTACTAAGATAAATTAAATAAAACAAACTAATGAAATTAAATACATTTTTAATAATGAAATATAATTACAATGCGCTTAATTATACGAGAGAATAAAATCAGTTTTCATTTCGGAATTACCAACGAACTTTAAAAATACATACCAAAATTATTTTCAAACACTTTCTCTAAAATATTTATTATCACGTTTGTCTGTCTAAGTATAATATTAAAAAAATCAGTTAATTGAAATTTATATAAACATCGTTAAAAATATTAAATTTTTAATATTACAACTTTATCAGCAATAACCAAATTAGTCAACAGTGAGTGTTTTGCTTGTCAGTATGGGTGAAAAATTTGCTGATGCCAAATATGAAAAAGTATTTGCTTGGTTACAATTAATTGAGGCTACACATTAGCTAATATGTTAGCAATCTATACCTAGTAATTCGACATTATTTGGTGTTCGAGCTAAGTTGCATTATCCTGAAATAATAGTTGAATCAAGATTTAAAATGAATATGGAAACAAAATTGAAGGCTGTAGTGATTTTAGTATCTATGTGACATTTCCATTTGAGAGAAAAACTGATAAGCGAAAGAAAAAGAATTATTAAAATTACACTCTATTGTGTAGCCACGGTAACATAGTGGTCATGGTCACGAACTCGTAGCCAACGTTGTTAAATTGCGGATTCTCGATGCAGCTGAAGAACTACCGCAAGAAGTGGCTGATGCACATTAAATTTAATATGGCTCAAAGTCCTCATATTGATGTGATACGGAAGTTAGGAAAGTGAAGCGCCAGCTGAGGTATCAATCTTGTCATTTGTTGGTGGCTCAAAATTAAGAAGTTCACACACTCATTCTTTGCACTATGTTGATTTGAAAAAGACTAGCTGTGAAAAGCTTCAAATTAATATTACAATCTTCCTTTATACAATGCCCCCTTTTAGGTAAGCTAATAACATGTAAAGGATTAAATTTTCTATAGATAAAATAATTATTGCATCTACAAAAAGAACTATAAGATACATTTTGTAGATGTGATAAATATTTGTAGAAAATGTGGCATCATAAGGCGGAAAATTATATCTTTCTTGAAATGTAAATAATAAATGCTAAACTATATAAATATAGTTGTATATAAATATAATGTCCAATAAATACTGTGTCCATTTATTTTATATTTTATGTTGTTTTTTTTTATTTATTTCTACCAATTAAATTAAATTTCTGATTTTATGTGGTTAAATTGGTACTAATTGGAACTGTTTCCCATTGAATAAAGAAACTCTCCATTGATTCTAGCTTCTAATGATCCATTTAGAAGGTATGATATGATGTATTTCATGTGTCTTAGAAAAAAAAGGCTCTGGCATAATAATAAAAAACATACATTCAATACCTTACTGATATTGTATTTATCAGAAGCTAAATAAAACCCAGAAATAAATCTCTCTGAAAATGTTTCAAAATCAGTTTTTGTTATTAAAAGTTTACTGATAAGTTAAAAAGTTGTTTTTAGCCAGAAAATCGAGGTTGTTATATGAATAACAAGAAAAACAAGCTAACAAAATGTGCCTACAGCTTAATTTGCAAATTATTTAGATCACTTAAAATTCTTTTTAACATGGTAAAAAGATAAACAAAAAAAGAACCATTTTAAAACTTTAATTCATAACAGAATAAAAAATCTTTTGGTTTCATTTACAGATTATCGGAGGAATTATGCGATTGTTTTACACTCACATGGAAGCTCATTTCAAAAGCAGCATTTTACTACATTACAACATTCTAAACAATAAAACAATGATAAATAAGTTGTTCAGCAATGAACCCCCTTTTGCAGAAAAACAGAAAAAGTTTGTTTTTTGATAAATTGTAAAATGCCTTAGCAACAAATACTGAATGCACAAAAAGAAATGTAAAATTCAAGCTTCAAAAACCACCCAAAT
Organism: Trichonephila inaurata madagascariensis; assembly: GCA_019973955.1. Lineage (NCBI taxonomy): Eukaryota > Metazoa > Arthropoda > Arachnida > Araneae > Nephilidae > Trichonephila > Trichonephila inaurata. The sequence goes on along the minus strand of BMAV01003903.1, from coordinate 3,650 downwards.
ATTTATTAAAAGAAGGAAATGTGTGTAAAAATTGCTTTTATCTGTAAATATTTCTGAGTTCTCATCAGAAAAGTTAATAGATTTGGAACTTGAAATGCGAAAATTGATAGAAATTCAGAAAAGCTCTTCTTAAAATAATCGTTTGAAATTTTTAGAAAAAAGAAAATATCAGTATAGAAATGTTCTTCTGCAATGAGGATCAGTAATATACAGTGGGCCACAAAAGTGTTCATACACTTGCAATTTCTTATAAAATATAATGTTTTCAACTAATAATCGACTAATAATTAATAAAAATTAATATATCGTAATTGTAATTTTTTATGATATCTGCAACTTGTTCTTATAATGGAATGACATAATTAATTTTTCAAAAAAAAAAATAGTATAACTATTTTTTTTAAAAATTAATAATCAAAAAGCTACTAAAAAATTACTCCACAAAAGTCTTCGTACACTTAACAAAAATCTCAACATAGCTTTAAATATTGTATTTCTTTCTTAATTTAGTAAGTAGGATATCTTTTAGTGTCCACAACAACTTTTAAGCATCTTGGTATAGATTTAATCAGTTTTTGGTAATTTCTGCATCAATTTTCCTCCATTCTTCTGTGGTTATTGTTTTTATTTCATATTTTGTGTTTATTTGTCATGTTTCCTTTTTTTTACATCAAAATCTCAGCAAATAAGTTCTGCTGGACTAAATAAAGTGATTGAGGAGGTGTTTTCATAATTTGGGGACAGTTATAGAGACACCAGTGGCGTACATTGAGAGCAGTGCGCTTGGCGTTATTACCCTGTTAAAAAATTAAGAGGACACAGTACGATTCAATAGACCAAAATCGGTCAAAAAATCAAATTTAATTTTTTAGCCTAAATTATTTTTTATATACTTTTCTATATCCTCACAAAATTTGAAAGATCTAAACTTAAAAAACGCAGAATTATGATAGCTTTCACGTTCGTTTTTATTTACATCTCTATGGCAAATCAAAACTTTAAACTGACTTATCTCAGAAAGATAAAATAACTAGTTTGTCTTCATTTAAAATGCTAAGGCATTTTTTTCTATTGCCTAATGCTTTTATTTTTTTTACCTATTGCTAATAGCACCTGTAACAAAAGTTGGTATGCATTTTTGAATCAAAGCCACACTTATTTTTTTTAAAATATTTGAACTCAGAATTTATACATTTTTTAAGGAATTTTCAATAAACAATCATAAAAAGAAGTATTGTATGAATACCAATCACGTTAACTCAAACCCATACTAACTTTTATTATACATAGTTTGACGTACTTGCAAATCAAATTTCATGCGTGTACGTCAATTTTTGTAGGAGGAGTATCATTTTAAAATCACTCCACAAATTCTAAGTTTTTTCCTTAAAAAACTACATGAATAGCTTTTTATGAAATTCTGAGCACAAAATCTATTTAACACAGTATACATACATAGGAGGCAACCAAAAAATTTTAAAAAATCCTTAAATTAAAAATTTTTGCGTAAATCGTACCATGTCCTTTTAAGTCATCTCCAATATCAAATTTCGGGGCAAAATTTCAAACTTCTCTTCAAAATATTTAAATAGAGATCATACTTCACAATACTACAAAAAATTACCAAATTACTTAATTCTGAGACCAATTTACACCCCCACGCCAGAACACTTTCACTTCAATGCTGAAGCATGGAGGTGGAGGAGTTTTTGTTCCACATAAATTCATGGGATTAAACTCTTGAATTTTTTCATTTACAAGCTATTATAGGTCCGTCGGAGCCAAAAATGTTGAATTATCTGCCATCCCAATCAATTTGCTGTCTGTTTTGAATTTTCTGCAACTTAATCCCAAGAATCTAGTTGGATCAATAAAACATGGAGGTGGAAGTGTTCTTGCGTGGGGGTGTAAATCGCGGCCACAGAATTAAAATAATTTTATTTTCGTTGATATTTGAATCCTGACTCTATTTAAATATTTTAAAAGAAAAAATTTTCGGCCCAAAACTGGATATTGAAGACGACATCGACCCAACAGGATAAAGACGGCAAGCGCACTGCTCTCAATGTACGCCACTGGTGTTTCTATAACTGTCCCCAAATTATTAAAACACCTCCTCGATCACTTTATTTAGCCCAGTAGAGCAAAATTTGGTGTGATTTTTGATGAAAAAAACATGACAAATAAACACAAAATATGAAGTAAAACAATAATCACAAAAAATGGGAAAGGGAAAAACAGCAGAAATTACCAAAAACTGATTAAATCTATACCAAGACGCTTAAAAGTTGTTGTGGACACTAAAAGATATCCTACTAAGTACTAAATTAAGAAATAACTACAATATTTAAAGCTAAGTTGAGATTTTTGTTAAGTGTACGAAGACTTTTGTGTCGTAATTTTTTAGTAGCTTTTTGATTATTAATTTTTTTAAAACAATAGTTATACTATTTTTCAAAAATTAATTATGCCATTCCATTAAGAACAAGTTGCATATATCATAAAAAAATTACAATTTGGCAATCTATTAATTTTTATTAGTCGAAAACATCAAATTTTATAAGAAACTGAAAGTGTGCGAACACTTTTGTGGCCCTTTATATAATGTCTTTGTTATAAATTGATAAAACAAAATGTTTTGCTAAATGTTTCTCATGTAAAAAAATCCTTTGCATTTAAGTGCGTGAATATTAATAAATTTAATAATTTTTTTTTCATTACGAATGCTTTACCGATCAATGTTTTACATAACGAATATTATACGCATTCTTTTAAAATTCTTCGCTTTTGCAAAATTACGTGCAATAATTTGATGTTCCATGAATAATCCTTTAAATTTAAAATTATTCTTTGATATACCAAATTATTCTGAATTTAATGAAATTACAAAATTTGTTCTCAGGGGATCTTTAGGGGGAAAAAATTCTTAAATTTAAAATTCAATATTTAGGTTTAGTATAATGCGAGTTGCAAAAAAATGAAACACTTTTTCAAAGTATAATTTTTTTCACTTGTGTTAATGTTTTTCTGAAACATATACATATTTACGAAAACTTTTCGGCCTAACGGTTTTAAAAAAAATTCCAAATTTTATCCAAGTCTTTGCTCGACATCCCTTTGACATTAGAATGAATTACTGTTCTAATAAAATTTGAAAGTAACCATTATATACAATTTTAAAAGAACTGACTGCATGAAGGTCGCATAAAAACTAGGAGTAAGCTGAAACAAAATCATGCGTTTTGTAATTCAACTAATCTAGCTTTTCAAATGTCATTTTCACTATGCCTATATTGTTTTTATACTAACAGGAAATCCTTTCTTGAAACATATCTTATTTCATTTCGCAAAAGTAGTTTATTTCGTCATCCATGTGAAATTAACAGTTTTCGATAATGTTGCTCAATATTAATCTTTTGAAAGAGAGGTAACGGTTTCTAGAGAGAAAGAAAAAAAATAGATCTACATTGTCATTTAAGCTTTTTTTTTATTATTAATTTTGATATATGTCTAAGTTTTTGTCCCGTACGTGGCAAGTTAAATCACTTAATATTGTTCTGAGAAGTGTTATCGTATAGCATATAAAATGATCGATCGTAGAAGAATTATTTCAAAAATTAAAAAAAATTTAATTTTTAAAAATGTTCCTT
>BMAV01003902.1:664556-677075 GCA_019973955.1 Trichonephila inaurata madagascariensis | reverse complement strand
AAATTTTTTTAAATTCTCAGATTTCTTTTATGCGAACTTATTTTTAGACCCCTAAACCTCTGAAGACTCCGAAATTCGACCACTAAACATTGAGCGCGCATTTTAAGGCGTTGAAATAAACCTCTGGGACACGGTGCAATCCAATTCCGGTGGTCGTCCGACAACAAATCTTCTCGTAAATAACTTAGAAGGGGCGAAGGAGCCCACTAAGTAATGACACGAACCTCGAGTTTTATCATCTCCGTCATCATTGGCCGCAGAAGAATCACTCCAACACGCTCCCTATAACCTCAAAGGATCATTGAAGGACCGCGCGGATAAACAGCGAACGTCGTGAAAACCGTATTTAGAAATCATTTGTCAGAACATGCCCTCGTACTAACCTCAAAGGAAAGATTCGATCGTAAAGTACTGGGCGATCGTAAAATTTCAGTTTCGCATCTCTCTTCCTTTTACCCTCTCGGCTTTTTTATATATATATATTTATTTTAGATATTACATTTTGACTCTCGCGCGTCTTTTTTCTTCACAATCAATTTTACAACTGCTTGATCCGTCTTCGGCCTCACGAATTGATTGTTTTTGTTCTTTTCTGCTTCCTATTTTATGATTATTGAGTAGAGGCCCGTGTGTGATTTTTTTGCCCCGTCCTGGAGGCCCCGTGATGGAATTAAATTATTTGGGTTCGCGGAATAATTTATTATTTTTTACGATTCTGGGATTTTTAGTGCCTTCGGTTATTATGCCGAGACCTTTCCTTCGTTTCATCTGCTTAATCTACTTTCATTACTCTGCATTATTTGATTTGGATGAAGTATTGAAATGTATATATAGCTTGGTTTTTTGATCTATTTACTCCAGTTTTCAAAATTTGAATTAATAGCTCTTGAGTTTTGTGTTTCATTTTATTCCCGTCAGGCTGTATGATATTGCCATACCAAATTCTAAAAATAATCTTAGTTTTGAGTTTTTTTCATTTGATATTTTGTTTGGTGTTATCGCACGCAACTTTATGCATGTTACTATAAATCAATTACTTTACTGTTCTGAATTTTTGTAAAGTTATTTTATTCAGATCAATGAATTATTCATTTTTGTTTATTTTTTTATTTTTGAAATTGTGTCATCTGTATGGATGTGTACACTTTGTTAGTTTAATTTTTTTCTTTGTTTATTCGAAAACACCAATTATATTAGACATTAAATTATCTTTATACATCCTCTTAGTAAAAAATTCGAGCCACGCTTATTTAACTCTTTGAGTTAAGCGTTCATTCATTACCTATTGTCAACCATCATCATTAATTTTTCATTTCATTAAATTCTAATGCAATTAGTTACTTCACAGAATCATTATCATATATGTTTTAATATTGGAATTGTTTCTTGTTATACGTTTTTCTTATTATTATAGAGTCATTTTTTTTACATGCTTCTTTTATACATCACCTAGGGTATTTGTATTCGTATATGATTTTTTTTTGTCAAGTCTTTTTCAAGATTTAAGCTTTTTCCTCTTTTGTTATGGTTTATCATATATTAACTGCCAAAAAATGTGCGAAATTTCTTTTTAAATGTTTGGTAATTGATTGTCTCTGGTTCTATTGGAAAATATTCTCAAGATCTACCAGTAATTTTTAATTACTGTTTAGTTTTTGTTTTAAATTTAAATTTAAAAGTGTTTCGTGTTTCTTCCGCAAAGAAAAAGGCTTAACAAATTGAAAATAGCGAATTTGTGGTCTACTATGCTAACCCATACGATCAGTAAATAAGACGTATCGAGTCACACACACATATATATTTGATATACGATTTTTGTAATTATTTCCTATTTTCTTTCATGTTGTATGTTCGGTCCAAATTACATTTAAAATTAATTTTAAAAGTAATATTTCTTTTGAGGCTTATTACCACTGCTTCAAAAATCAATCATGGGAAATAACTCTTAGAAAAGGTAAAAGGCAATGTATTTGTGAATTTTTTTCTTTAAAATTTTATTTCATAAAGAAGTTTAAGATATTTTAAAGTATTTTTTTTTTTTCCGTTTTTAGATTTAATGAAAAAGGAAAAGGGATAGACTGTTAATAATTTCTTTCTAATATGCAGGTTCTTATATATGACAATTTGAAAGCATTTTTAGCAGAAGCATGATTTACTTAAAATCAACAATGCGTAATCGGATGTAACAATTTCAAATTTTTTTATATTTCGATTGCTTACCATCGAAATAACCAGTAGTTATTTATTTATTTATTTATTGTGAAAGATAATGTATGATCATAAAGTTCCAGTGCGTCAAATGTTATAATTTTGAAAATTTCTCTACGACCATGAAAATTAAAATAAATTCCCTTCTTTAAATCACAAATGATGGCTTTATTTAGCCTTGTTGAAAATAGTCTTTTACTGTGTTTTTTATTTTCATATTATACCAAAATTTTGTTTGTCAGAAAAGGTCATGTTTTTGTTTTAGAATTATCTCTTTCACTCTTTGAAATTTTTTAATTACCATTTACTAGGCAAGATTTGACAATTCTGAAATGATCTGTTTTCAAACTTTCAACCATAAACAACCTTTAATCTGTGATTAATAGAAATTTCGATTTTAGTTATCCTTGATTGGCGTTAAACCTTGATCGGAGATAATCATTACCTGGAAGATCAAGATTCATGTTCTAGATTTTTCATACTTTCGCAACAGATAAAGTATGCTCCAATAACACATAAAACGAACAGTTTTTTTCTTCTTTTAAATTAGCTTTAATGTCATTCTTACAATATTATATGTTTAATTTTTATTTTATATTTAATCTATACTTACTCTTCAGACTTTATCTAAATATTGTGTGAAAATTTCAGTTGAAATATTTAAACAAAATAAAAATTCCGTTGCAAGTCACATAGGATATCATTCGTGTTTCATGTAATGTGTAATAAAACATTTATAATTTCGTTATGTCTTTCGTTTTTACATTTAAATTAAATTATCATACAAATTGGGAAATTCAAATCTGTCAAAATATTAGTGTAAGAAATTTGCATAAAATCTATTTTTGGTCTTAGTGTCGTAATTTTTATCAACTTCTACAGCGGGGGAGTGAAGAGGATTTTTTTGGAAATTGTTTTGAACTCTCTAGAAAATAATTAGAAGGATTAAGAAGGAAGTTTCTCTCTTTTCTTAAATTTTATTAAAAAATGCTTTTAAGAAAAGAGAGGTGTTTAAATTCTAAATTCATCTTCATCACGAAATGTATCTAAAATCATTGGCGTACGTAGACCTCTCTTACAGAGGGAGGAGTTTATGTTCTAAAAAAACGTAGACGAAAGTGCGAAGGGGCTTTCTTTATGGTAAAAATTTTTAAAAAATTCTTTACTTATGGGTGGTAAAAATTAAAAAAAAAATCTTTACTTATGGGGTTTGGAACCCCCTTAAACAAATACATTTCCTTGTGTACGCCATTGTGTAAAATAATACATTTAGTAATTTTACTATTGAATCCATATATGTCTTTAAAGTCTTAGATAAAATCAGTGGCGTAACGTACACCCCCGAATCGCGGGGGACCCAAAGCCTGACTGACGCCAAGTACGTATTTAACCAATTAATAAAATCTTAAAGGCGAAACTTGACTTTACAGGGGGGCCCTAATATTCTCTGTTACGCCACTGGATAAAATACCTGTATGATATGAATTATAATGCATATGGGCTGTATTTTTAATATCATGTGAAATCGCTCTCGCTCCCTCTCTCTCTCTCTCTCTCTCTATATATATATATATAGCTTTGATATGCATTTATCAAAGCTTCAAAGTTATATAAAGATAATGTTCTTGGTAAAGACATTCTTTACATTTTTTTTAAACCAAACTGAACATTAATATCCAATTTTATTCATCCAGAATTCTTATGTTAAGGCGAAATTTCCCTATAGTGAATCCATATTTCAACGTCAAGAAGATTGGCACTACCTTGATTAGAACTGGCTCTTGCTAACTGTCTACAGTCCGATTCTTCATGTATATAATCCATCATTAGAATTCCAGGACACTGGTCCATCGAAAAGGAATAATTGAAACTGGTAAATTTTTTTAAGATCTTTTTCAGTGCCCTCCGTTTTTAGTACTCCCAAGTAGGTAGACGAACTGAGACATGGTCTGTAGGCACGAATCTAATTTGCGTTTTCTTTTTAGTGTCCTCCCGCCAAATACGATTTCCTTAGAAAAGTATTTGGGCATTTTGCCATCAACTACCTTTCATTAGGTTCGAGGTAAATTTTGGATCGTGTACCTATCAGTCAAAGGATACATTATTCTGCAAATTAAATTTTCGAAAGTTAGTGAGGAGGATGTATGTATTTTAGTTGTAATATTTCCATGTCAATGATTTTTTTTTCCTCTTCTTAATCCATCCGTTATCGTATGTAGCGGAGGTTATTGGTAAAGATAAGAAATAGTTTCAAATTATTAAGTATGCTTGTTAGGTTTGAAATAGGCTGATTTCATGATTTTGTCCGATAGGCCGTGTATTTAGTTAATCAAAAAGTTAAATGCAGTGCATTTTTTTCCTTGAAAACTGAAAAATATAAAATTTTTGAAGATTCAAAAGATGATTTTATCTTAAGTATTTACTGAAAGATGGTAAATTTAATTTATTAAATTCGTATAATAATCCATAATAGTTTCATTTGCAATATGTGTGGGCCAAACTTCTAAGTGGATATCTTTTTTACACTGGATTTACAGTATGATGGCTATTCAGCTATGAAAAAAAGCAAGGAAAGGGCTGATTTGTTATATATTTTGTTTAAATATACAAAATAACGTCTTTGAGGAATAATTATTTTTATATAAGAGTGCATTTCATCACAAAACCAGTGGAATATAATGAAATAAACAATGAACAATTATATAGAGTATTTCTTTCAGGATCGTTAATTACGTTGTATTTAGAGATTTAAAAGTCAGTATAAACATTCGTTTAAACGTTTCATGTATTTCAAAATAGGGACGGGTATCAAAAGAGCAACCTGTTCTTTTGAACCTATTCTTTTAAGAAGGTGAGCTGAATCACTTCCCTCGTTGCCTTGAGCGGACTTGGCGGACGACTGTCTTCGATTTTTTTCTATTCCGAAGCAATTCTATTTCAGACGAAGAATATATGGTAGTAGTAACCGTTAGTTTTTCTTAAAATAAACAATTAATTAATAGTTTATTATTATTTTTCTATTTGTTCATTCTAAATTGTGATATTCCAGAGTAATAATTTTGTAGACAATGAAATTCATATCACTTCGACAATTTTTTAAAACATCTGTTTTTGAATGATTTTGATCTTAGTTTTTTAAAAATATTTCTTTTAGTTTTACCATTTTTGTATTAATTGAATAATTAAGGCATCAAATCTACAGATATATATCGAGGCTTTAATTTTTTTAAGAAAAGTTCAGTTTTGTTTCCGGGTTTTGCTTCAGAATGGAATCAAAATTAGTTTATTTCTATATATTTTATAATTATGAATCATGTCTGAGAAAGTTCGCTTTTTAGCTAACTACTCAGAATTTGAGAGCATTAATGTATAAATATTTGATTCATATGCTTTTATTATTCTCCCCCAAATACTTTTGACTATCAACATAGGTCTTAAAGCTAAAATATAAGATTAATCACTCAAATGTATTTTGCTGTTTGTCGTGTAGAGAGGCTGTCACATTTTAAATATTTCCAGCCTCAAAATCCTCACGTTAGCGTAGTGTGAAAATTTAGGAGAGTGGGGTGCTAACTCATATGACTCTCTAGTCCCTTGATCTTGCCTCAAAATTGTGAGGTCCGTCGTCAGTAGCCCTTTTATTGGTTCTAAGTGTAATGTTATTAAGCTATTAATCAGCTAAGATAGCTTTGTAAATAATGATGCAATATTTGTCTTTGTCATGAATTTCAACTTGAAGAAAACCTTAGAATGATTTTTGAAGAATTCTATAGAAATATAGTTTTTATTTTAATGCTTGTTGAAGAGTATCTAAAAAGGAAAATTCAAATAAAATTAAAATAGGAATTACAATTTTTTTTTTTTTGTATTTAACATTTGTTTAATTTTTCCGATATTTTAAGTAAAATAATTTTATGACGGAATAGTTTTAATGTTTGTTGATAATAAAATAAAGTACATGCTTAAGAATAGTTTTGAAGAGTTTTGTAAGCAAAAAAGTAATAATAATAATAATACCTTGTACATGCATTGTGTACATTAAAGAATCTGAAAAGTATTTAATTAATATTTTCCCCAATAAAGATATTAAATTTTCTAGTATCTTAAATTTTGTGTGAAGAATGGTTCTATATAAATATTATGCATAAATTTTCATTCTTTACATTACTGTTAATTTAAAAATTTAATCCTATTTAAAGCTTACAAATATTTTAATACCATAGAGTTTGTTTGATATGCTTGTGTTGAATTATTATTATAGAGGCGCTTTATTTTTCCTTTCTGTAGGTAAAAGTAAAAAGCATTGTTCTGCTTAGTTTAAATTTAATTTAAAAATATATTTCGTTTTAAAAAAATTCAACAGATTTGACTCAGTTGTGTAGAGTAGTCAGATGTATACATGTATGGTAGATTTAAAATGTTTTGGATACGCGTTTGAGGTTTTGTTCAAGGAATTTAAAGAGCAGGTAAGTTAAGGAACAGGTTATTATATAAAAAAACAGTTTAAAAAAAACCAAATCGGAACAGGTAAGGAGAATTCATCTAACAGAAATTCTACCCTGCTTGAAGTGTACTCTTTTATCTAGATAATCACTTAATCGACTTACAGAAATTTCATTGCATGAATTTTGAAAAATATGAAGTAAAATAATTTTCCAGATTTTTATAGCTATATTGCTTTTCACAGAGAGGTTGTTATGAAGTGAAACTTGCGTTTATATAATTTTAGAAACTTGACAGTTTTTCGAAAAAAATTAATTTATACTAATCAATTGCATAATTTGTAAATACAAATAAAATTTCAGTTGCTCGTATCGGTATTGATCAGATGCAAGAATGATATTTAGCGATGCAGATAACCTCTGTGCAAACAAAGATATTTCTCTTTTTTTAATAATTCTTGCCGTATTCTTAAAGGGAGGAAAAGGAAAAAAATGAATTACTGATTGTAAAATATTTTTATGCATAAAAATTTATGAAATTTAAGCCAACAATGAATAATTGTTATAATCTCGTGTAATAACCAAAATAACCTTTATTTATGTTCTTTATTGGTCTAATTATTATAACTTTTGTGTGAAAATCAGTTTAACATTGCATTTTTACTAAGCGTATTTTTTTTATTATTTTTTTTTCAAAATAAATCAAAGTCTTAATAATAAAATAGTAAACAGTTAAGAGTAGACAGTGTATACTTAAGGAGTATTTTTTGCTTTAAAATTATTTTAATCTTATTTATAATACTTTATATTCAATATATATATATATATATATGTGTGTGTGAAAGGCTTATACATATAATTTATTTAAAAATAGACTGCGTTGAGCACCCAGAGAGTTTGAGGGATAGTAGTTAGCAAAATGCTATTTAAATTCTTTTGACATTAATAAAATATATATTAAAGATTTAGTTTTCTGAAAGAAAATTTTTTGTTTCCGAGAAAAAATTGCCTACCTTTCTAGTACAATATAAGTCCATAGTTTTCCTTATTAATTATAAAATGAGAACAATTAAAATTTTAATCCTTTATTAATAGTCTTTCATGAATATAATTAATATTAAAAAGTGTTTTGTTTTCTAGTAAATTCATTTGAGTTTGCAGTTGTTGCATGACTATTAACCTGATTACCTCGCTGTAAAATTAAAAAGCACTTAAAACATCATAAGTTCTAATAAATAAAATTCTTGTGAATAATGCGGACTTATGTAAATTCATTCATTTTATAACAGGCTATCTCGCGAAGTTTTGTGTGCACTCAGAATTAACTAAGTAATTTTCTTAAGGATTTATTGAAATTTAACTGCCACCTTCTCTTGGACAGGAAACGTGATATGCAGATGAGTAATTGTATTTAATCAATGTGAATTGCAGTTATTCTGTTGGAGTTACCATTTATATTGTCAGTTTGTTGGCAATTCTTTCCCTATTCATTATTATAAGTATTTATTTATCATACACAAATAAAATTCCTTTTTCAAATCATATATTTTGCTTTAAGTATATGATCTGGAGGTTTTATTCACGGATTTTGCACAAATGGATACATACCTAATTAGGTAATGAAATAACGGGATACCGAATACCGATATTTTGAGCCATTTGTACAATTCTGTAATACTGGTATTCACAAGTTTAATCATCGTTCTTTCGGTATTTACTAGAAATTTTTTAAATTGTCTCCACTACATGTTCTGGGATATCGTCTACATAGAAAATAGTATACCTTTTTGTTTTTATGTCTCCCTAACGAGCGAAATTAATTAGACTGAATATGAAGTTGCATTGTGTACAATCAAGAGAAGTGATAAAATATATGAATCATCCAAGGAAGCGGGGCAAAACTATCCTATTACAGCTCAGAGAGATACTTCACACGCGCAGGATACGTAGTCTGATATCCGTATCTGTAAAAACAAGATTGTAGTTGTGAAGAAAGTGCGTAATATTTTGATATTTTTTAAATTGGTGAGTTTGTTATTCACGTTGTATTTTTGCATATCATGCCTTAGGGTTCAAAATATTTTTCAGATTCATTATGCATATACTCATAAATAATAACCCATAATAATGAATAAGAGAGAATAACTTTACAGAACACACAAAAAAAGAAAGGGGGGGGGAACCCATACATTTCTAATAGTACCACAGACTGAATAGTGGTATTTACACTTTTTTGTGATTCAAATAAATAAGATGTTCCTTTACTTTTTTTTGTGATTCTTTATATACTGTTATAATTTATAAGCTACAAATAATTTTTTGTGATATTAACACTCTCTAGTAAAACTGGTAAATATAACAAAGAAACACCTGTGTTTTCTTTCTTTTTCTAAAATTTCTACTACCGGTATTAAAACCGGTATCCCGATATTAAAATCTAAAAAATACCGAGTACCGGTATTGAACTTTTGGTCCGATATTGCAATCCCTATACATAATCTTGTAAAAAAGTGTGACGGTAAGATGGACACTAAAGTTCATTAAAATTAGTCAGAGTTCGGAACATTTGTTTTCAGCTTTTTGTGTTCGTTTTCAGGATGCAGTTTGGAAGTTGAAATTTGAGTCCAGGCTTTTATATTTTTTCTTCAATTCAGGAATTTTTGGCTGGTATCTGAACTTAATAAAATTGTGAACATAATTGTACAATGGGTACAATTGACCCATCTTAAACTAAGTTTTCAATATAAGGAGGGTTGTAAAGGGCTATTTTGTTAGATTTGCCTCTCAGTACTAGATTGGTTTTTTTCTGTATGGTTTTATTGGAAGTTTAACTGCCCACCTTTTTACACGGGAAACGTGTTATGCTGATGAATAGTTATGTACAAAGACTATGTGAAACACAGATATAGATTGCAATTACACTGTCAGAATGAGATAGAATTTATTACTCTCAGTTCGATAGCAGTTCTTTGTCCAAACAATATTGTTAGGTGTTTGCTTCTTATCCATGTATGCATCTTGAAAAGTGTATTAGGAGCTTATTTAGTAAAAAAAAAAAAAAAAAGTGGAGAAAGGTGAAGTGTCTCCACTTTTCTCACACATTCGTTCAGTGAATTGTATATATATAGAGAGAGATAAGTCTCTATTGATTATATATAATTGCACGCTAAATTGGATCTTCCCCTCGTACATCGTTTAACAATGGTTTATTAAGCGATTACTTGTGTTTATGATTCTTTTTGATGTATTGTATTAGTCTACTACTTCTTATCTGTATGTCGGGCTCAGGTCACTACCTAACAAGTACGAAGTGGGCTAGTCAAACTTAACGGGGGGAATGTCTCAATTTCTTAAAATCTTTATTTTGATCAAAGGTTTAAACGAATCAAATAAATACAAATTTGTTTTCCTTGTAAATTTGTTTTAAATTTTAAATCAATTCAGGTACTTATCTTTTTAATCACATCATAATTTTTAGGATTCTCAAACTAGGATAATTTTGCTTTGGTATGCGCATGTAAATTGAACTTCCCAATGAATGCAAAGTTAAACTTTGACAGAATATCCTGAATTTTGAAGAACTGGATTATTATTATTTTTTTTTTGGCTCTCGTTTTTATTTGTTTTTGAAGAACTGATTCGAATTGTCAATCATTTGCCTTTTCTTCTCTAGTCAAAATCAAAAATAATCCGGAATTTTTCGCGTATCTTGAGTTAACAAAATGTCTCCCGAATATTTTTTTTGGATTGCATGGCATTTTGGTGATTAAAAACTGAATATCCATTTGAATCAAAATTTCTTAATTTGTATGTGGGATTCCAAACTTTAAGTTATAATGCCGAATTTTTTTTTTAAATTTCAAACTCCAAATTAAACGAATACCTGTTTTTTTTTCATGATAATATATTCGATGTTACTAAATAGGATATTTACGTTGTTGTTATTAACAATGTATTCTTAGTAGTTAGTATTTCCTTATGACCTGGTTTATCATGAAACTTTTTCTAATTTTTATGCTTAAAACTCGGAAGGGCTGATATTTTGAAGAGGACAAATACGTTTTAGTTTCAAGTTTTTATAAGTGGTAGTTATAACGCGTTGTACTGTGTTTTTTCTATTAAATGTATACTTTAACAGGGAAATAACAGTAAGTTTTTTTAAAGCCCTTTCACTTGTGAAGGTAACTTGGGAATATTTCTGTATTGTTCAAATTTTTACCCTCTAATATCTATCCTTTTATTAATTATGCAGCAAAAAGTACAAACATTTTCTCATTTGAAATTTTTTATTGATATATTGATGTACAGTAAGTCTTTTTTGTATCTACATTCTTTAAATGTGATTTCTCTTTAAAATAACTGAATGCTCAATCACTATAAAAAGTTTTATGCATGAGCATGAAAATAGTAACTACACTGAGTTTAATTAGAATTGGCAAAAATAATTAATAATTGATTTGGCTAAGCAATTTAAGACATAACTTTAAGTAGTGGAGGACAATCAGGTACATCGAAATTCATTTTGTTTTTACGGATTATTTTCTTTATATTAATAATAGATCTCAAATATTACGTTACAATTACAAAAATGAGTCCTTTCTGAATGTGTTTTTGCCTTACACAGATGAGTCATTTAACGCAACGCAACTATGAGGCAATGAACTAGCCTTGATGAAAGAGAATACGCTGTGACAAACGTATCATTTCCCCACCATTTCTATTTTGGAACAAAAATTCTCGTATTAGGTCTAAAATTAGAATTATCGTTGGTCGTCATTCTGCATAAGTGGAAATTTTTTGAGAGGGCATGCAGCTTTTCCTTCTCTTCTTTCTTTTTTGGATCTATTGAACATTCTCCCGCTTTGCTTACTCCTGCACTCTTGCTTTTTTTTCTTCCAATCTTGTGGGTCCTCTCCGGACGCTTGTTTACGTTTTCGGCAAACCTTCACACCTGCCAGACCCACCGGGCCAACCACCCACCCTCACTTATTCATCCCACTCTCTCTCTCTCTTTCCCTGACCGTGACCCAGGCCTGCTCCCCCATTGTCCCGGCCCGGGAAATATCGGACCAGCTGGCCCCCATGTTCACTGTCTCTCCGAATGTCGGGACGTCTGGCAGGGCCATGTGTTCCTCTGGGGTGTTTGCCTGTTGGACACGTTCCTTGGAGAATTTGGAGAAGACACTGCTTCCTTCTATCCACCCATCTCAGAAGTGTTGCCTCTTCTGGATTATCTCCTTTCCGGGATTAATGGATCATTAGTTGGATATTATGATGTATTGTTGGTGTGGAGGAGTTGACTCATCAAGTTGGGGGTGGTTGCGCTGCTGGGGTCATTGTCCTTGCTGGTTGTTAGCAGTTGATTTTTATTCCATTTAGGCGAATATCGACGACGTGTAAGTATGAATTTGGTTTATCTCTTTTGTTTCAGTTGGCATTGGACGGATTTTGGGTAAATATTTTTATGATACATAACAGGTGAACTTTTAATTTTCGGCTCTGTTCATGATTTTTTTTTTTTTTTTTTTGTTAAAAAACTTCATCCGTTCGAATTTTTTTAAAAAAATTGTTACAAATTCTCTTTTTCAGATATATGATGGGAATATCTTAAATGTTTTCTAAAATTTAATTTTTACCTTTCTAATTTATTTTTTTTTTCTAATTTATTAAGTAAACAAAATATTTATGTTATTTTACGTCGAATTTATTATTTAAAAAGAAAATTACGTTCTTCCCTGATAGTCACGCTTTTAAAATTTCTATTTCTGTTTTATGTATTAATTAAAAATAAAGTGCTGTTTACATAAAATTATTTTTTAAAGTTTTTTTATATTAAATATATATATATATATATATATATATATATATA
>BMAV01003902.1:642310-664456 GCA_019973955.1 Trichonephila inaurata madagascariensis | reverse complement strand
CGATATGTTTTCTATGAATTTCTATTTTAATATTTTCTCTTCTATAAAATTTATCCAAAACTTTCCTGAAATATGAATGTATTTCAAAAAGGGACTTAATTTTGTGATTTATAATGAGAAATCTTATATACTTAAGAAACCATACATACTTAATTATCAGGAATCGTAGTTTATAAATAAGTAAAAATCTGAAGAGTAATTCGTTAAATTTTTTTTTTTAAATTGGAACTGCGCGATTCGATTTGATAGCGCTTGGATATCATGGTCGTTGTGGAGTTTTCAAAAGTAAGGAAAAATCTATTAAATGTACTTGGTTTCATCTTAATTTTTAAGTTTTAGTCCGGAAACTTAAATGGCATTACTTATAGTTAGTCGCAATAAATAATTTTTGACTTATTTTTAAGAACTATATAAAATATACTCGCGATTTTCTATTGCTACTAAATTATACACCAAAGTAAAAGCAAAATTTGTTCTTTCGTGCTCTCAAAATAAACAAAATATCGAACGAGACATTTTATATCTCTTTTTAGGATGTTTCACTTTGGGAAAAACACATGCTTAGAGATTTAAAAAGTCGGAAAAAAATTGTATAGATATAATTGTATAAAAATTATCAAAAATTTTACATGTAATGAAATATGAAAGAAATATAACACAGAAAACAACATTAAATGAGAGAAAAATTTTAGAATTTTATTTATTTTAACTTTAAAGAGTAATTTAAATATTATTTTAATGTTTTATTAATGAATAATTTATTACCTAATAAAACTTACAGACGTTCAATGAAATTGCACATCTATAACTATAATATTTTACACATTAATATAAAAGTTATTAGGTTGGCTGGACATGCCAGTGATGATAAAAAAAATAAACTTAAGTTTTAAGTAAAGTGCCTAGTAAGTTTGATATTTGATGAAAGAAAAATTTTTATCAGTGTTTTGTTTCTTATTAAATAGTTTTGTCAATAATTTTTGAATGCAATCTTAGTGATTTTTAAGTATTTATAATTATTTAATGCTGAAATCGTATGTTTACTGTGAAAAATGGCGTATTATTTTTTTAAACAAAATACAATTTTTATGACAACTGTGTTTTAATAATAATTAATAATTTTGAAATAAAAATGTATTGATACTTCGTTAGTTGAAGCTATCCTCTCTATTAAATTATTTTTTCAAACAAAAATTTCTTGAATTGTTTTTTTCTGGTGCAAATTATATATATATATATATATAACTTTCACATCATTAAAGTTTTAGTTTACTAAGGTCTAAACTTTAAACTAATTGGTATAAAAGTAAAATTTTATCAAAAGCCTTTACATTTCATTCCTATTGTGTAAAGTGTATAAAGTATTGAGTAGAGATCTATAAATCACAACGAAAAGTAATATTTATACAATGAAGTGTATTTAATTAAATTATATATATATATATTTCCGTTAGTAAAACTGTAGCATTTTGGGAAAAACTTTTGTGTTGTACAGAATTTTTGTAATGAAATATGTAAAATATATTTTTATTTTATAATAAATTTTAGAATCTGCTTATATTTAATTGTTAAAGTCGTGTGTGTGCCCGTCATAAAATTCAGTTAACATTAACCATAATTTTTAAAAGGAGACACACATAATATTTTTTCATAAAAACTGTCTTCATATGTATTATTTATTAAGGTTTAAATTACCTGAGATATAATTTTTTAAATTTGAAATTCTTAAGTACAATATACAAAAAATGTTCATTTGTTTTAAAAATTGATGATGGGATTTTAATTAATTGGATGTAAAAATAATTTTAGTTATTTTTTTAAATTTATCTATTTTTTTATATGAGAATAAGACAAAAAATGCTGAAAAATCTCTTTACCCTTTAAATTTGTTAAAGACGAAACAGTTTTGTTTTAAATAATATTTAATGAAATGAAAATGTTAGCAAAATGTTAAAAATATACAAGAATTATAGTAGTAATTTATATGAAATTATGGATTTCTATGGTTTAGAATTAATTTAACTTTAAAGTAGTTGGAATATTTTTATAATTCAGCTTCTTACATTAAAATTTTTTTCGCTTGCGTAATTATTTATGATTTGTTGCTGAAAAATTTCAAAATTGCTTTATCGATTTTTATATTCTTATAATAGAAAATAATGATTCCAATTGATGATTTTGAGATACCGATTGAATTATAATTTATTTAATTTGTAAGAAGGGAAAACGCGGTTGGCATTTATTTCATGAATGAAACCTTTTAAATTTATTATTTTTACTCAGCTGTATAAAATCGCGCTGTTTTAAACTAAATGGTTTTTTTTTAAATTTTATTTATTGAATTTTAATTTGTTAACAATTGTTGATTGTTTTTATGTAAGAGAATAAGTCGAAACTTCTTAATCATATTTAATTTAAAATTATTATTGAATTTGATTTGATTTTAAAAGGGCATGCGAATTTTTTTTAAGAATTAAGTCAAAAGCAATTTGCTCTAATAAACTAATCTTTCATTTATACTTGGATATGTAATGGTATTATTACGAAACTCATTGGCTTTTTATTGTTGGCACGGTATATATTCTACCTAATGTGTTTTAATTCTATCAAATTTATAATAGTATACTTAATTGCATATTAAATTATTAAAATATTAATGTATTAGATTATTTAAATATTAATTTTCATGCTAATTTCTTGCTTCAAATACAATAATTTTCTCTGAAAAATTTTAAAACATCTAAAGTTTTTCTAAAAGTGAAGATTTTCTAAATAAAATAAATAATAAAAAAGACATCTAATTCTTTAAAATAGCTTAGTTTTACAGTCATGATAGAGTTCTTTAAAGCACAAAGACGGAGAAGAAAGGTTGAAAGCAACTGAAGCAAAACTGAAATGGATACAAAGAAACGAAAATATGAAAGAATACGTTTCATGAAACTGTACTATGGAATATTTTGCCTTTGTATATTCAGCCGAAAAAATGGAATGAATACAACGAAGTTTTTTTCCTTTTAAATTCTCTATTGACAAACAAAATAATGTTGGCAATATGCCAAGCTTAATCAGACGGAGGCTAAATCTTTTCCAATAATTTTTTTTTAAATAACGTATAGCGATATATATATGTTCATACATATAGAACTTTATTTCTTATTACTTTCAATGCATTTGCACTAAAGTATTTTTAAAAAAAAAACTGTTTTGAATTGAGTGTTTTTGTTCGTTCCGTAAATGATTATGTCGTATTAATCATAAATTGTGCAAATATAACCTAAAAATCGAAAATTTAGCTAATTCAAATACGATTTTATATAATACTGAAAATGATAAGAAATGATTTTTCATTAGTCCCAGTTAAGAATGCATCACCAAAAAAAAAAAAAAAAAAAACTGAAATTTTTTTTTACTTAAAATTTATTTTTGTTTGTATGTATGGCTGAAACAGCAGTTTTTCCTTTGTTATATTAGCATTTTTCATTTACAACATTCTCATAAAGCTTTTTCATTAACAATATATTAAGTGCAAAATTAATTAAAAGAATGAAGACTACGGGGCTACTACTTTCTATATTTTTTTTATAAAAACCTCCCGTTTTCTGTTTTAAGTTTTAAACCCTCAAGTTATAAATTACATTTTCATGTAGATACATCAAAATATTCACAGGAATTCATCAGAATCAGCCAAATAAATAAATCTTTTGTAACACATATTGACAAAAGTTGATTGTGCACATTGATCTTTGTAACTGCTCTTGTGATACCTTAATATTTTTTTATGCAAATCATAATTTGTACAAATGTTTTTCAAGCTCAAAATACATTTAAAAAAAACTAGTATGCCAGTTTTAATTTTTGGGAAGTTTCCTTCTCTTAAATAAAATTGTCAATCCTGAGTTATGACTCGCAATAATAAAAAAGGTGTACAAGAAGAATTCCTTGAAAAAATTTTGGAGGCTCTTAGAATTTCTTTATCATTCTGATCACAAATATATATAATTTGACGTGATTGTTTAAAATTTGAATTTGATTTTCATGTAATTTGAATATTCATTTAATTATTTGTAAATTATTATTCAGGTGAGGAAAACTTGCGATTTATTGGGTACTATGGAGAATAAGCCAAGAGATGCTTGCAAATACTGTTTGAAATAGGATTTAAAATTTTGTCTTAAGTCCTTACAAATGAAATATCTGTTATTTTTAAATGAAGCATTTGAAACTACCAAAATTATTAAATATTATAACTAAACTTCGTGAAATTTAGTTATTCGTGAAACAGAATTCTACTTCGATTTTTTAACTGGGAAAAAAATTTTGTATATTAAATTCTTTTTGAATAGTAACAATGATTTTTTTTTATTATTATTACTAATATAAACCAAGAAACTATTTTTTAAGGAAAAAAGTACAGCTTTTTTAAAACTATTGGAATGCAATCCCTTCATTCCTTCCCCTTTTTTAAAAAATGTTTGTTTGAAATATCATTTATCATTTTACTTTCGATTTTATATGTAGTAAAAAAAAGTTCTTTATTTGTTTATTCTTGCACATATTGATAGGATACATATCATAAACTTCATAATGATAAATATTAAAGGCCGCAATATGGTCGTAATTTTTAATAAAAACGATATTAATACGTGTTAATTTAGTCTTCTAATACCATTCAAGATGGGTGAAATTGTGCATATAGTCTCATATTGTATATAGTTACACATTTCCTTATATTAAGATTTATTTTAAGGAATTTATTTTTAAATTTCCTTAGTGTATATTTTTTTTTATATTCATTATCAGTCGTTTTTCTTACCAAAAAATATTATTAGAATGCTAGTTAATCAATAAAGCGTTTTTTTTTCAATATTCGTTCGCCTCATCTTTACTTTTGCTATTATATCTTCCTGAACTAGACTCTTAAACTAAACTTTGTTACTTTTGTGAAGAGATAAAAAGATACTCTATTTTTTTCTCTCCATATGTATGTATGTAGTGTCAATAAAATACATGTTTTGTAACAAAAGTAATGTTTGTATATATTTGGGATAATTCGTAATGGACAACAACCCATGATATATATAAATTTTTACTTCATTATTTAGAGTGAAGATTAATTTCATCATTGGCATAAATTTTTACATTTCTCTGGTTGAGTTTTTGAGATTTTTTGTGGGTTACTTAATATCATTTTTAAGCCAGAAGAATAAAAATTTCATTTATAGTTTTTTTTTAAATTTCGCTATCTTGCTTTACATTAGCAACAACTTATTAATTGTTTTTTTCATTGTAATTAAGTGCAAACAAATTTTTCTACTGAGAGTATTATATTTATTTTGAATCGGCTATCAATTACCTGTTTTAGTCACACGACCTTGTGTAAATGACAAAAATTTTCAAAACAACATTTTTGCTAACTATCGAATTTATCTTTAAATATATGTATGATAAATTTCATGTAGAAAATCGGTATTTAAATAGTAACTTAGTAATACTTTTAAAATAGTACTTTTAAGACTTAAATTCTTGATAAAACAATTATTTGTGTTAAAAGATTTATTAAATACAAACTAAAACAAAAATAAATTGGCATGTTGGATTAGAAAATATGCATTATATATATATATATTATGTGCTTTTGCGTGTGTGCGTCTGTGTAAAAGAAGAAATTTTCCCTCTTTAAGATAAATTCTGACAAGTGTTAAGTCTAAAGAGTTAGCGTAATATAAATATGTTTCTGCAATAAGGGAGAAAATTTATTTCTGTAAAGATGAAATGAGAAATAGAACATTTTAACAAGCATTTATACCATACTAATGAATACGAAAATTTTCATTAAAATATATATTCTGGTGAGAAATCTCTTTTAACATCCATCATATTCCCCGCCCCCCCCCCTCGTATTTAATTGAGGCAAAACAATATATCTCTTACAATTTTCTGGATTATATTGCAATAATTTCCTCTTAAATTATTTTCATTCAGAATAAAAAAGAAGAAATTTAATTTCAAATTCAATGAGTTATTAACATGTACCTTAAAGCAATGGAAGGGCTATTGCCGAACAACAGATTTGACGAAAACGATGCCTAAGATGGTAGATGGTACCCCAGTTTCATAACTTTTAGGTCCCATTCTCCCCCTCCCTTTTCTTTTCACTTTCTTCAGAATTATTTCTTTTTTTTATAGCTTCCTTTTCAACAGTAAGAATAATAAAGTTAAGTGTTTGAGATTTGTTTTCTAAGTTTGGCTGTAGAGTTAATTAAAAATTATTTACTAATATACTTTTAACAAGTTAACAAAAATTTTAAATACAATTTTTCGCGTTATTTAAAAGCAATCGTATATTAGGTGTTATTCGTTACTTTTAGTTTCATCGAGAAATTACGAATAATTACATATTTTTCTGACCTCCTATTTATCTTATATTATTTTTTTGTGCATTAATATCACTATTTGAAGAGGCTGCTAAAAGAGAAGACGCCTATTTTTCATTCTTTCTTCCAGGAAATATTGTGTAAATAATCTACATAAGGTGATAAAAAATTGGAAAAAGTAGAATTCTCGCTAAAAATGTGGTTTACAGATGTGGTTTGAAAATTTATTATCAGTATTTGTTCTAACAAAAAACACTGATAACATTGTTAAGTTAGTCATTGCTTTCTTTTAATAAATTTCCTTTTCGATAGCAGTTTGCTTGATAAAATTTGTCTTTAATAACTTACCCAAGTCGTGTTGTATTGGGCTAGTGGTGTGAAATACTTTCTTAACAATCATTAAAAATTATCCGCTTCAAGGAATAAGTTCATAAACAATGTGTTCTTTATTGACAATTCTTTAATCGAACGCAATTATAATCTAAATTTTAATGAATCTTTTTTGAAAATTTGAAATTCTTCATTGCGGCTATTTTAAAATAGTAATTTAAAAAACAGAGATGTGTGAAAAGCAGGAAACTTATGAAAGTGTTGAAAATTATGTATTTTTTCTCATAAAATGTTTTCAAAATTCTTAATGGGGTTATAAGTAAATTTTTGAAATGTTTTCTATGAGGAAAATAAACCAATAACAATAAACTATAAATTTTAAAGCATTCTTACGATAGCGTTATTTTTTCTCTAAAAAATTTGATTTGTTGCACATAGTAATGATAGTTTTAGTTGGGTCATTTTCATGACAAGTAAATCCTTTCATTTCTAAATAAATTTTTATATTTCCTTTTAAAAATTGCCTCTTAATGCACACAATGCATAAAGCCGAAAGGAAAAGAAAATCTAACTATAAGCAATAAAATTTATTGTAATTTATCTAAATAAATACCTTACCTTTTTCTTCATCTCTATCGATGATGTCAGTTTGCATAGCATTGGCCAAAGTGCCTTAAAAACATAACTACAAAACCATTTTCTCGATTGCCAATTGTTAGGGCGCTTTTTCTTGTTTGACTGTGAATGAGTAATTGGCCATTTTAATATTTTAATACAAGTTAACATGCTTCCCATTTCCCTTTTTTGTTGCATTCAAACACCTTATTTATTTGCCTTAAACAATATTTCATGCAGCTATTACTTTTTTATTACCAGTTTTCTGGGAGTTAGACAATGGGATAATTAGTAGTCACGTCCACCTTTGCGGATGAGAACATGATCAGAATGGATGCAGAAATGGTGTACCTGCTTAATCAACCAGAAAGGAGGCACTTTTCCCTCTCGTTCACAGAGGAATATTATTACTTTTTTTTACTATTCATTGATTAGCTGATTCCTGTACCTTTCGATTATGAGTCACCTATTGCAAAGTATATTTAATGTCTTACAAAAAATTTAACATTCAATTAACTTTGATAGTCCTACAATTGTATGCAGTCCAGGTGTTGTCAAATACGTGTAATTAATTTGATTTAAGAAAACCAAGACATCATACACATTAAAAAAAATCCATTTTTCAATTTTTGTATTAAAAATTAGTGCATATTTTTTTGAATCTAAAAATGTATAGCACTTATATGTTCGTTGACAAAAATGTCAACAAATGTTTAGTTTTTTCACTTTTTCTCCGAAGCAAAATTTTTTGCTCTAGGTTCACTTTAAAAAAGAACTATTACACTCTATGGTTCCAAATTTTATATACTTCTATACATGATACCTGTGCATATAGTGAACCTATTTTTTTTTAGTCGTAATACATAGTTTAAAAAAAATAGTTTTATGTATGAAAAAGGGGGGAAAATAATAATTTACAAAATTACAAAATCTTATAATTTTTTTTAAAGAAACCATCCTAATATTTTACTAAAAAATAGGTTTACTATATTTTATATATTTTATATATGTGCAAACAATATTTTACATATTTAAAAAATACTTTTTAAAAAAATGGTACCTAAACATATAAGTATGTATTATGAGATCTCAAAAATTATGTGCAACTTATAAATTAAACAGAAAAAAATTTTAACTAAAAAAAATATTTTTGTATTTCTACAGAATGATTAAACTATTTTTATAAAGATCACAAAAAAAATCTATGTCTGTTGGAAATTTTTAAAGACATATGTCCCATAAATAAGGATTCGTAATTTTAACATTTTACTCTTTCGAGCATGTCCTGGTACCCTTAAATAATCGAGGATATTTTTTTATTAGGTCACAGATAATGAGTAGTATTTGCAGTATTAATGTATTCCAAGTTTTGAGCAGTGTGTTCTGGTATACCTTCTATACAGTATTTATTTATAGCCTATTACATTACTTGTTCATTGAAAAGAATAATACAGGTACAACAAATAAAATATTAATATTTCAGGCTTATTTTTCTTCATTAGATTATTATTTCTTTATTTTGAATAAATTTTCTCAAGTTAACAACGGTAAGCATACATAATGACTCAGGTTTTTAAAAAGGCATTTGAAATTTAGAACTGATTTTATGAAAGAATAATTGATAAGAATTTGATGCTGGGCATTTTCGAAATTAATAAGTAATTATCAAATTACTCCCATTTAATCAATTAGAAAGATATATTTTGTTTTCAGTTTTTAACCATTTTTCAGTAATGAATTCTTGAAAAACACACTTCATTACTGATTTATAATACTTTTAATTTTTACTGTCTGCGCAATTGTTTACTGAAAAATGTAGCAGATAATGTTAATGCAGTTCTTTTTTAAATATTCACCAGTAAACTGTACTTATTTCTACATTAGAGTTCATCTGTTTCTAAATGTTAACCCAAATTTGCTTGAAAATTTTTTTGGTTTAGAACAGGGATCCTGTGCTGCGGCACTTTTGTGTGCCGCCAAATTTTTTAAAATTATTAATTATACTCTAAGAAAAAATAAATAAAATCCGGGACCGAATCATTCAGCAGTTTTATAGAAATAAACTAAAGACATTCGTAGTAAATTTAAATTATTCTTTCGTGGATAGACAGAAGTGTATTACAGATACTTAAAATTCTTTCAAACTTATTTTATTGTTCGTGTGCCGCCAAAATTTAAAATGGTTAAAAGTGTACATTCAAAAAAAAAAAAAAAAGTTGAGAATTACTGGTTTAGAATCTCATTTTGAGCCGGATAGTGATTTTAAGAAATATTCTGAAATAGTTGCATAAGAATGGCAATAATTTTATTTGTGTATTTTTAAGCAATTATATACATATATATATATATAATTTGAGATGATTCAACATAAGATTATTGTTTGTTTTTGAATAATTGTTAGATAGGCTATACTTTAATTTTCGAATAGTTATTGGTGTGAACATTATTCTTTCTATGAAATAAAAAAACGAATCTTTCTCTTTCAGAATAAAGTATTTTCTAATATTCATTATAGTTATTCCTTTACCTTTATCACCTTTTATCTATTGAAATTTTCATTTATTTATGTCTGCCTTAGATCTTTTTTAAAAAAATATGAAGTCACACACACACAGATAAGCATATTCTCAAATAAAAATTTACTGAGTGATAGCCAAGAAATATTTCGATACATCAGTCACTCTCAAAATGCGCGTTTAATAAGATTTAGCTTTATATAATCAGATTATATGTGCGTTACTTTACACTATTAAAATCTTTAACAAATTTGTATACAATATTCTGTCAATGAAAAAGAATTCGACAAGTAATTTTCTTACAACTTTTTAATATTTAGTATATTTTTATGTATTATTTTTAAATTGTAGTATATTTTTAAGTATTATTTTTAAATTGTAGTATTTTTTATTTATTATTTCTAAATTGTAGAATTTTTTTATTTATTATTTTTAAATTGTAGTATATTTTTAAATATTATTTTTTTAATTGTAGTATTTTCTTTATTTATTATTTTTAAATTGTAATATATTTTGGATTTAATATTTTTTATTGTAGGCATGAAGGTATTTTGCAAGTTTAGATTTTTTTAACTCTTCGAGCTTTAATGAAAGAGATTAGACTAAAATAATAATTTGTGCTTTATTAAAATACCAGATTTCTCGAAATGTTTACAAAAAAATCCAAGTAAAATTACTCGTTAGGAATTTCAATTGCAGGCGTATAGCAGATGAAAATAAATTATGCACCTCCATGGTAGTTATTTATTTTAAATTAAAGAGCAATACATTCGGAAAATATTGGTTTTAAGTTGCTTTATGCTTTTTTCTTAGAAATCATAATAATCATTTTTTTTTTGTAATTTACTAATTAAACTTACTGTCTATTTAACTTTATTTGATCTGTTTAAAAATACTATCTTGCCTGTATATAATGGAATTCAAATTTAGCATTTAGTTTTTGGCATCTTGAGAGTTAGTTGTGAAATTGATTTAGATACTTCTTTAGGCATATTCTTAATTTTTTAAATAATTTATGTTGTCTAATTTTATTATTTTAATATCTTTGTTCGCTTCTAGAATCACAGTTAATTCTTATCCATGATATGAATCGAAATTAAATTTTTCTTTAAAAAAAAATTTTAATGAAATATTTATATTTATAATTCTATTTATATTTATAATGTGGATTAGTATTATATAACTTCACCGATATAATGTAATTTGAATTTGTTCATAAGTTTTTTGAAAAATGTTACATGAAAAAAAATGCATTTAAAAGAAAACATTAATTTTTAAATGCATTGAATAGCTAAAGCTACTTATCGAACTTACGTTATTTTAACTGTTAATGGAAAACTAGTTTAATTCTCTGTAGGAGCTATCTTAACATTTATTCAAGCTATGCGTATAACGCTGCTTACATGTGACTCTTAATTTTTTTAAAATGCAATTTTTAAGAAGTTATTACAATTTTTTATATAACCATTAACTATTCCCATCTAGTCATAACAATAGTTGTAGATTATTTTCCTAATAAAATTAATAAAACTGCTTAAAATTTTTAAAAAAGTTTATCAAAACTTGCTTTTTTTAAATGTATGAGGATTTAACCAATAAGAACATTATACTCTTAAAGTGAAATATAATTCACATGTCCTTAATTTATAGGAGAGGTTTTAGAATCAAGTATTAACACCGTAAAAAATATTTATAGTTGCATTTATTGTAAAAAGTACGCTAAATTTAAGATGAATGTAATATGTGAATAATATTTAAAATAATCTTTAAATAAATTTTGAGAAATGGATATTCCCTTGTCTAGTGTATATGAAGCCATAAATCTAAAAGAATGAATTAAATTTGTAAAGGTCAATAAATTTATTTCGAGGAAAAAAGACTTCTTAATTTTAATATATCAATTTTTATCCTTCGGGAGGGGGAGGGCTTTCTAGAAATTGTTTGAATACTTACTTTAGGTTACGATTTAAAATTTTGATTATTATATGCCCAGAAATCTTAGTGATATTGTTATTAAAAGATTTTTTTATTAGAACTTATTTTAATGCTTATACATTAAATCTTATCGAAAAACGAAATCACGTCCCTTTATAAAATGGATAAATTATACATCATACGCTTTCATATTACACACTTTTTACTAATATTCCATTTTTTTAAAATTTGTTTTATTATTAAAATAGAATTTATATCTCTTTGTAGATTCTTAATAGCAGATTTAAAAATTAAGAAGGAAAAATACTAAGAATTTATATTTTTTTCTTATCTTGTTTATTTATGCATTTCATCTTTTCATACAAATAATCTAATTTTTTTCCATAAAAAAATTTTTTTGGTACTAGAAAAACTGGTTTTTTGCTTTTATTTTGATTAATTTCTGTGAACTAAATGATTCGATTATTATTATTATTATTAGAAGGAAAGTATGTTTTCGTACTCTTGATGTGGTGTTTTAAAAGGTTATTTTTATTCTTAAAAATAATAAGCAGGTATTTGTAATAATTTTATTTAGAATTCCACGATATTCTGGAATATTATTGTAAGGCAAATTAATGAAGTAATTACGAAAAATGATAACAATAATTTGAAATAATTATGTGGACACATGGAGAAAATATTAAAAGGAACTAAATCATTATGCTCAAGAGGTTTTGTTTTACTATGAAGGAAACTTGTTTAATTTTTCTCATTTCTCTCAACAAATTTTTAAAACAGATTGATTTTAGACGATGATAAATAGATTTTATAGACAGATTTTTGGCAATGATGATTCTCAAAAAAGAAGGAGAATAAGTAATTAAAAAAAAACTGTAGTTATATTTAGATTTATTGAAAATCTCTACGAATCATATCTTTGCTCATACAATCAGGACTTTTTGATGAATTTAAATCTTTTAATTAACTCATGGTAATTTTCACATACAATTCTGATTGATCTTGGACTGTAGAAATACATGTCTATTAAGTTTTGTTTCCTTTTTTCTACCATTTTAATATGTATGTATTTTATAAATAGCATTTCTATTCCATTAAATCATCTTGTTTCTTTTTTTTTCATAAATTATTTTATAGATATATATTTAAATGGGACTTTTACAATTTATATCATATGTAAAATTGTATATGTTAAAATAAAATTCTATTAAAATCTAACACTCAGTTGTAGACATAACGCTGAAATGTTAATACACATTCAAAAAGTGTATCTGCTAAAATGCTACAATTATAAGAATTAATATATGTCATCGCAGATAGTTTGAAAAGAACTGACAAAACTATACATTCGACAATATGAATTTTTTTTATATCTATAATAACGTTATTATAATGACATTTCTTTTTTAAAAAATTGTTCCATAATCTACTGTTGGTATAATTAAAGTTGTATTCGTTTGTTTGTATCCTTGTTTAATGATGGAAATATTTTCTTAAAGAATTCTTAAACCTTTTCGAGGTTACTTCTAGCTTCGAATTATATCCCTTCATCGTCTATTGAAGAATCTGAGTTATTACCATTACTTGAGGAGGAAACTTTTATTTTTTATTCACCATTCTATCGTGTTTTGATGAAATGCGATTTCCTCAACAATTACAAATTACTAAATGATCTTTCTAATTACTCTCTTATAATCTAATATAATGCCCGACGTTGGTTGTTTAGAAAGTTGATATGTACCTCCAAACAAATTAAAATGAATGAAGAAATTTTTTTTTTTTGTATGTAAGAAATGTTAAAAATTTTTTTCAATATATATAATGTAGTTAATATTTATTCACTATTTTGCTCAAGTTGTTCAAAAGAGAATTTGACCGATAATACTAGAGAATTTTTTTTAAAAAAAAAGTCAATGTAAAACTTTTTAAGAACTAAAACTTTTTTAATGGGAAAATATTATAAAATTTTTTTTGTGACCACTATCAATGAAACATCAATTCATCAAAGTTTCCTAAATTGTTTTTTACTAATAATTTACGATCGATGGTTCTTTATAACTCTATGTGCATTATTTCAATTCATTGTTTTAAACTTTAAATAAATTTTACTATGACTTAAAAGCAAAACTACTTTCTTAACAAATCATCAATAACAGAGATTGAGAATCTGTAGACTTTTTGAACGTTAATCGTATGACTGAATTGTTTCATTAATTGTAAGAAATATGATACTTTGATTTGAACTAGTTTATTCAATCTTTTAATAATCAGTTTCAAGATAAATTAAATACATGGAGCGATCTAATTTAACCTATCAAATAAGAATTATAATAAGCTTTAATATATGACCTTGTCATCTCTAAACAATAAACTTTTAGTGATGGAATTTAATGGGCTCAATTCATGTGACGTCATTTAGTCACATGATTATGATAACCACGTGTTTTTAGGCAACCAGTTCACGCGCTTCGTTGTTGCCAACTTTGGATCTTTTCAGAAACTTTCTCTTAAAAAATACAAATTTGTCAATAGCAATAATAATACACATAGGTAGACAATATGCATTTTATTTAAAAGTATATGCATAAAATATGATTCATTTTTTAATTTTAAAATCTTTTGAAGAAATTTATTTTTTATAAACTTTGAACATTTTTACCCAATTAAAATTTTTTACAAGTAAAACAACAAGTACAACTAGTTTGATGTCTGTTTTGAATTTAATAAAGAAAACATATTTGTTTTTATCAAGTGACAGTCCTGAATTGAGCCCATTCAGAGATACACGCTTTGGATCTCTTCTAGTGAGGTTCTTCTAGCCTCAGTAGCACTTTTATAATGCTTTCTAATTCTTACATCTGTCATTTATCCTTTATCTTTCATATATCCTTCTTTCTCTCCCTCTTTCATTTACTACACTTCTATGGAAATAGTAATGTTCATTTGTGTACACACAGTTTTTCCACAAAAGCGAGTTTCTCATATAAAATATAAATTGGTCTCAGAGGTTAGTTAAGTAAAATGCGTGTGAGAATCCAATAAAAGTTGAAATAGTTCAAATTATAAAGAATAATTCATCGAGACAAATTAATTGATCTCTTTTTTTTTTTACTATTCACTTATTTAATATCGCTTCCACGACACAGGTCCGAGGTTCATACCCCGAGCTGGGCAAGGTCGACTCAGCCTTTCAACACTTCAATGGGTCGATAAATGAGTACCAAGCTTGCTTGGGAACTGAACACGGGGGGTTTCACGTCAGACTGACTACTTGACCGAATCATCTACACATGCACCCCAGCGCCTAAGGTCAAGTAAAATGAGATAGGCACAGTAGGCCTCGGCCCTCATGGGCTGTTGCGCCACTGTGAGTTCAGTTCAGTTATTTAATATATTAAATTGTATTTTCATTAATATATTCTTCCCTCCTTCTCTTATCCTTTTACTTTACTATAGAAAAGTGCACATTAAAAAAAGTCGTCTCATTCAAGATGTTTTCTAACATTGGATATATTTATGATGTTTTTACATTTAGGATTCAGTTTGACATTTGTCACGTTTCTTCGTTAACAAAAGTCTGTTAATTTTTTAAATAGAATCTGGACTCTACACTTACGATTTTACTCCTAAATTGGTCGATGAAAGAAAAAGAGGAAAAAGAGTTTAAAAGTTAATATATAATTTACTTAAATTGAAGTGTAATATGCTCATTTAACCTAAGTTTCTTATTTAAGACTTACGAGTAATAACTTTCACGATGTGACTTTCTCACATGGAATCTAATTTATCCCCTTAGTCTCTTTTAATTAATAAAGAAAATCTCTTTAAAAAGCGTTTTTTATTTCTAAAACTGCTCACTTATCTAAAACTGTTCATACATATCAGTAATGTTATTAAAGAAAAATTATAAAGATTCAGAAAAAAGGGAATGATGTTATATGGAACATTTCCATTCTGAAATTACAACAATATGACGCTTTTCTCCTTCTAGCTTGCCAAAACAAAGCTAAGTAAAGAGGAGATATTTCAACCGTTTTGGGGAATTCACCTGACAAAAAAATAATTGCTCTGTAATAGTTTTTTTAACCACGTTATTCCATTTAGTATTTCTTAGTTTAGTATTTCTGTTTTCTTACTAGTAAACATGCATCAATTGATGTATCGATTTTTTTTTTAAATTTAACAAAAATGTTTGAAGGAAAACTTTGAATACACGAGCGTAACGTTACGACTAAATATGTTATCAGATTGGTCTTAACAAAACATTCTATGTTTAAAAAAATTTGTTTCGTGATGGAAGAATATATTTCAGTAATTTACACCTAGCTTAAAATGATGATTGCTAAAAGTATACTATATTATGTTCTCCATTGCCTGTCAATGACTTTCCCTCCTATTTTGAGAGCCAGTGTTAGAGTGGTACCTTCTAGTCCAGTTCATGTGTAAGAAAGAGCTCGTTAAACTTTTTACGATTGGATCGTGCGTGGTATATGTCGTGATTTGGTGACTCCAGTATAAAGAGATAATACAGCGTTATTGATGGCTCGTAAACATTCTATCACGGGACGAATTCTTCAGGTGGACGCTATTCTTAAGTCTCAGGTAGCCTTTCAACCATTCTGCAGCTATTTTTCCTCCACTATATTACTCTTCAGTCCATTAGCACGCTGGTTCTCAAGTTTATCCTTCCTTCTCTTTTTGGCGTATTCTTTGATTGAGGCTTGCACAGGAGTTCATAACCTTTGTGTTCCATGAACCTTTTGTTATTTATGTGAAATTTATGAAAGCCTCCTTGGATAGACTGTGCTTCTTTTACGTGTGGTTCCTTCTCTAAGGCTCTCTCTATATATACAATGAAATGCGTTTAACGCGAAAACGCTTAAGGTATCCGACTACGTTCAGAACCGTGATTTTGCAAAAGCGAATAAATGGATTATAATTTTCATGACATTTAGTGTCACTTAGATTAGAATACATGTATACAATTGTTTTAAGGACATTTTGACAAAAAAATTATTTAAATACAATATTTTGACAAAAAATTAACTTAGAATAATTTTTTTTCAAAATGTTTTCCTTTTGTGAAAAATGCTTCTATTATAATAATATTATGTCTGTATATAGCTCAGACCTCTCTACAGAGGCTCAACTAGAATTTTTGAAATATATAACTTAGAAGTGGGTTTATCCATATTTTACGACAACAAAGGGGAGCAATTTTAAGAAAAAAACGCCGATAATTATTTCAATGGGTTGTAACTCTGAAAATAATGTGGATTTTTCAAAAATGATTGTTGAGCCTCTGTACAGAGGTCTGAGCTATATACAGGCAAAATATTATTATAATAGAAGATTTTTTCAAAAAAGGAGAACATTTTGAAAACTAAATATCATGAAAATTATCCATTTATGCACTTTTTTAAAATTACGTTTCCAAACGTAGTCGGATATCTTAAGATGAAATATCGATTAACACGAAATAATACAACGATCCCGACAAACTACTATGTATTTTCATGCACTTTTGTTCTCTTAACACGAAAAAATTTTCCTTCTGGGAATGAACAAAATACGGTAAACACCAGACATTTTATGAAAGGTTTGAGAAAGTTTCTGTATTATTGAACTGCCTTTCTGTATCATTGGAAGAATTCGTTACTGTGGATGATGATAATGTATGTACAGCTCCAATTATGGCAGACAAAGACATTTTGGAGTTCGTTCAAAGCTCAAAAAATATCATTGATGTGGATTCCGACGACGAAAATTAAATAAATAATGCCTGTTCCTACGTCATCCAAAATGAGGAACATCATGAAAAGTATGCGCAGTCATTTAGACGCACATTTCATTGTTTAAATAAATAACAAAATTGATGACATAGAATAATTTGTTGACAATTTGATTCTAAAAAGGACAATGCAAAAAAATAAAAAAAAAAATAAAAATCAGAGTACTCTTTTAAAAAATTGATAAATGTTTTATTTTTTAAAAAACTCGATAATTTTGAATTAAATTTCATTAAGTTCTTGTGAATGTTTTTGTTTCATTGATTTTTATTAAATACATGCATATATACACATCGATGTAAATATGAATTACTCTAATAAATTTAATTTTGTTGAATATACGTTTTTTTTTTTTTTGCAATATTATCCTTTAACACGAAAAAGAACCCCCCTGCCCTTACTTTCGGGTAAAACTGTTTTCATTGTATTCAGAATATCTGTATAATATAGAATAATGAGTTAAAAGTAATTTATTGAAAACACAGACATACAAAATTCACATAATAAAATATGTGTTTCATCTAAACACTTTAAATCTGAATAGATAAATAATAATGGATGAATAGTAAGAATTCAGTTATAAAAAACACATCTTAATGTGTCATAATAGCTAAATAAGTTATTATATGCTAGGAATTTCACACAAATAAAACTGTTTTTGTTTAGTATATATCTCAATATTAGACTGTATTTATATTGAGTAAGAGCAAAGCATTGTGCTGGATTATTTATGGCATCAGACAATCTACAGCACTGTAAAAAAAGAAAATTCGTGATCAAATTAGTTTTCATTGAAAGCAATTTATAATTTTTTCATTATAGAAAATAGTTTTTCTCCCCTCCCCCAAACTGGCAGATTTCCTGAAATCGTTCCACAAACTCCAAAAAAACCTTGGACATCAAATTAAAAATTTTAAAAAAAAATCTAAAATTGAAAAAAATATTGAATGAGATAAAAACTTTAAACAAGATACATAAATTACTTATGTACAAAAAAAACATGACTATTCTAATGAAGATATTGAAAAATACATACACAAGAGAATCCCAAAGTAATAAAATTCATTGTTAACTAGTTTGTTACCTTTAATGTCATTTCATATGCATTTTTTTGTAAATGAGTAATAAAAACTGTTTTCTTTATTTTGAAGTATAATTTAGTAGTTGTGTATATGTTTCGAACCCTCGGCGACATCTTGCGGATAAAGATGTACTGTGAAAGTACTCTTGCTATTTTAATTTTTTACATTTACTATTTTTTACATTTTTTTTTCTTTTAGTACAAAAATTATTTCTACAATCACTGGAAAATCTTTCAAGTAAGACATCAGGATTCATTGTTAAATCTTTTTATTAATGATGTAGATGACTGAAACCATTAAATGACTTATTTTCTTATATTTTGTGAAGTTTTGGCCTGTCAATAATGATATATAGTTAATATCTAATCGCCGACATTTAAACAAGAAATTTAATTATCTAATATAATCAAGTTTTCATTCTGCCTTAAAAAAAAAGCGTTTTCTCCTGTCAAAGGAATTTTTATGATTTAAGGAAGTTCTCTCATTAACATGAAAAATATTTTGTGAATTATATTTCTATAATTACGTTCAAAAAAGTATAATTCAGTTGAAGGGAGAAGGGTGGATATTCTTAAGAAATAATAAAAATTATTCTACTATAGATTGTAAATGGGTTAAAAAGACGTATTTTAAATTTGTTTTTTCGGAACTTAGGATAAATAAATGAATTATATAAAATATTTTAAGTCCCTCAAAATCAATATATATGTCTAATTTTGTTTGGAAAAATATGTGCCTCATGATTTTTAAAGAAATTAAATTTACTAATGATAACGGAATAAAATATTATAAAATATCAGGAGCCATAAATATAACCACACTTTTTATTATGTGTGCAAATTTATCTTTTTGTTCAAATAAGCCTCCCCCCTCTTAGATTATTTATAGCTGATTAATATTGTAAAAGGGTTTCGGCAAATTTTTAATTTTTTTTTTTAAATACAAAAATATTTATTTGAGGTTTAAAACGGTTTCTTTCTCTAAATGAACCAATAATGCTAAAATCAGCATTACTAAATAATAATAATAATAATAATCTAAATAATAAAATAATTTTTTTTTCTGAAATCTGACAAGTGCTAAAACTTTATTAATTTAATATCTAAAAATATATATATAAGAAATTTATACTTTTGATACCTGTTGCTGGACATTTCAGTTCACTTTTTTTTCAAATTTTTAATTAGTTTTTATAGTGATTTATATTTTGAAAACTCGATGTTTTATTGAAGTGCAATTTTATTTTCTAATTTTGCATTGAACAAAAAATTTCGTTATTTTCTACCTTCTAAAATTCTTGAATAATATTTATTTATTAATTTTTGGTTAATTTTTGTCTTAAAAGTAAATTCAAAGATATTCTCTAGATAATTTTGAATAGAAATAAACTATAGTTAATTTTTTAAAGAAATAATCTTCAAAAATGTTTTGTGTTTCTTAGGAGGGCAGGGCTTTATAACAGTGGCTCGTTAAATTAATTTTAATAAATAATATCATTGCTAAATTTTTTGATAAAACTGTAATATTGTGTATTTTTTATTAAATAATTTTAAAATACTCTCTAAAAACACATTTTTACTTATAGAAATTAAATAAAAAACTAGGAAAAGTTTATATTAAAGTTTAATACTCATCCCTTTTCTTAAAGAAATTTTAATGCCATTGTTCTGTTTTTTATTAGTATTTATTTATTTTTCTTGGACCCTCCAATATGGACAAATTCTATTTAAATTATGTTTGTAAAATTATTTTAATTTTTATTTAGTATTAAACAAATGATTAATGTAAGTAAATGTTTGTATCTGTTTATTATTCAATAATAGTAACTCTTTTAATTGGTTCGGTAATGTTAAAAAATTATTTGAATGTTAAAGCAGTTTTTTGAAAATTAATGATCTTTTATACTGTTTAACAATTTGCTAACTGAAATTGATATTGTTTTGTTAGCCTCTCTCTTTAATGAAGAACAATTTTTTATCCAAAAGGAAATTTAACTATTAAAAATTACGATTTAAGTTTTAAAACTGTAAATTTCGATTTTTAATTTTGCATTTTTTTAATGCAGTGTTGTTTCCCATTCTTTTATTTAAAATCAGAGAGAGAGAGAGTATACTTGTCTCTTGCTTAAATATGGCCCTATAATTTTATATTTCATTCATTTAAATAAATTTTCTATAATATTTGCACTTATATTGGAAGATGAAAGCTTATCCGTCAGCATTTTGCTAGATTCTCTTTCATGATCAGGTTTGATCCTTGCAATTTTAACAGTTTTAAACTTGATGATACATTGTTAATTTTAACAAGATAATTGTTAAAGTCAATTGTTGATACTTTATGATACATTGATGTAATTGTTTGAAATTAATTTGTGCCCTGTAATTGTTGAACCCAAATTGATAGTTTTTTATTAAGTATGTAAAATGTCATTACAAATAACCTGATGCAGTGCGTTTAAAATTTTTTGCGGTTTTATTGATATTCACATTTTAAGAAATCATTTATTTAGCAATATATTTTTTCTGTAGAAATATTTCTTGAGATATTATGAGTTTTGACACAACTATATTTTCTAAGTTATTATTTCTGATATGTTGTATCTCTTTCGAAATGAGCGAAAGACATACAAATATAATGTTATTGATTATCAATATATTGATTTATTAGCTACTTAAAAATTTAGGAATGATTTAAAAAAAACTTTTCACTAAGTTCTCTTTTTTCAAATCAGTCCTTTTTTTACATTATATGTCATGTGGGTTAGTATTTATTTTTTATAATTTTTTTTACTTGAATTTTTTAGTAAATATCGCTGAAAATAGAATTCATCGTAAACACTTATTAAATTGATGAATACAAATGATAGCAATCATTAAATATTTTTACAAGTGTGAGGTCCATAGTTGAATCTTATTGAAAGTCTGCATGCTATTAAGAATATAATATTCCCATCTATACTAATCATTAAAATCATTAATAATTCCAAAACTAATGACACTCTTATGCAAAAAAAGCAATTGCATCCTACTTAGTCATAACTACAGAATTCTTTAGCTCTGCCCCGTCCATATTAAGGATGTGTAAATGCGCCCCCATTTTAAAGCTATTAGGGAATTTTTTTAAGGAGGGTCTAAAAATCTATATTAATCCGGAACTGCATTCTAGATGAGGCGGGGGTGGCCGTTCGAAAGAGGCGTAGTTTAAAGTGTTCGGAACCGCCTTCCTTTCGAAATTGGAAATGAGTGTAGAGCAGCTTTGAGGCCCAGGGCTGAAGACAGTTGTAAATCCCATATATTTAGCACGATTTGATTTCAGCCATTCTCCGAGTTGAGATCGACCCTCCTCACCACCCACGGCCAATGGGGAGGGTGCGCAGTGGTCATGTGCGCCGCGATCCTCGCATTCCATTGGCGGCTCTCCTCCACCCCCGTTCGAATATGCACACTATACTGAGTCATCCCTCCCCCGCCTCCCGAGATTCTCTCTCCAGCTCTTTTTATTTCGA
>BMAV01003902.1:630526-641161 GCA_019973955.1 Trichonephila inaurata madagascariensis | reverse complement strand
GCAAAATATTAATACAATAAAAGCATTCTTTACAAAAGGAGAACATTTGGAAAAAAAGGTTATTCTAAGTTAATTTTTTGCCAAAATATTGTATTTAAATAATTTTTTTTGTCATAATGTCCTTAAGACAATTTTATACATGTATTCTAATCTAAGTGACACTAAATATCATAAATATTATCAATTTACGCACTTTTGCAAAATCACGGTTCCGAACGTAGTCGGATACCTTAAATTCAATGAAATATCTATTTACACTGTTCTAGCTTGGGAATTAAAATAATTTTCTTTTGAAGTTGAAATTAAAAATCATTTATAGCCATATATAATATCACTCGAAACCTACGTGACGGGCAATATAGGGGATTCCTGTTATTATTTCAAATCTTGATTCCATGTAAAAACTTTTCTTGGTATTTTTTTTCTTTTTGCTTTGACTCTCATGGTCTTGACCTCAAGTAAAAGCATAAAGTATAACACACCAGTTGAGATAATTCCTTCTTCTTCGGAGCGAGTCTGTTTTAATTGGTTTGCCTCCAAAAGCTAATGATATTAACTAAAAAACGATTAATTAAACTAACTGAGATAAAAAGAAAAAAAATACTGACATAAAGACATATCGTTGCTATCTGAAAAATTTGGCAAGAATTTTCAAAAGCGCGTATTGTAGTTGGAAAAATTATTTCAAAGTTGATGCGTTTGGCAACATGCGTAAAATATATTACTAAAAGTGATTTTTTTTTTCAAAAATAAATTTTTTGAGATGCTACATTTTATACAAAAAAAAATACATTTTAACTATATAATTATACTTAAAAGGAAGTTTTTATAAGTTATTAGATAATTTTAAATTTTGGGAATTAAAAATATACCAATAAAATAATATAATGTAATAATGCAAAAAAATCGACTTTAATTTATTAAATAATTATTTTAATCATGATTAATAGAATAAATATTAAACTTAGTAATGCAAAAACTAATAGATTTGTTTAAATACAACGTATATCCTACCTGATTCTTTAAAATAAATTATGTTTTTATTTTAATGAACTAGTTTTTATTATAGTTTTTTATAGTATTGAAATAAAAACATTAAAAACCGATTAGAAAATTGTGATTTTTGGGAATTAGTTTTTCGTATGTTGTAAACTATTTCTTACAAATAAGATTCTAAATTCGTACAATAAAGCATAAATAATTACTTTTTATTAAAAATTTAAAGTTAAATTTTTTTGCCATTATTTTTATTAGCTTTTTTATGAATAAAAAGCTAACCTAGATAGAATATCGAAAATTTAGTTCTAATCTGAAAAATGTTTTACTTATAAAAATAAACTTTATTATTATTCTGAATCATTTTAAAAGCAAAAAAAAAAAAAAATTACTTACTTATTTGCAGAGCGAAATTTATATGGATGAGTATTACATGTATTTGTACTGAATTTTTAGTGCTCATCGCTTTGAAATAAAATAGTGTATTTTTGTTTTAAAATAAGGAAATACTTTATAAAATAGAGCTTTCACATGGAAAAAACTTTTCACTTT
Organism: Trichonephila inaurata madagascariensis; assembly: GCA_019973955.1. Taxonomy (NCBI): domain Eukaryota; kingdom Metazoa; phylum Arthropoda; class Arachnida; order Araneae; family Nephilidae; genus Trichonephila; species Trichonephila inaurata. The sequence continues at coordinate 639,613 of BMAV01003902.1, read as the reverse complement.
TTCTACAATTTAATATATGAGACTAAATTTTTCTTTTCAATCTTTTAAAACAAAAAAGATTTTTTGGGATATTTTTTGACGTTGAACTTTTTTGTCTTTTAACATCTTCTCTCTCTCTCTCTTTTTTTCTTCTTTTTCTTTCTCTGCTTAGGAATGTGTTGCATTCTGGCTGTTATTGCACTTTTTCAGCCGAAATCTTCACACGCATAAAATATTTTTAATACGATTGTTAAGAAATAAATATATTTGAAATATGCGTAGCATTAATATATATATATATATATATATTTTCAGTCTTTTATAAATTTAAATTAAATTTCAATGTAATTAATTTCTTTAAAAAATATTGAATTTTCGTCCGTCATTTATTTACATGACCTGAATATTGTATTTATGAAATGTATTTATTAATTATGAAATTAAGCCTGAAAAATAAAAAAAATAATTCTTTTAAATCATGTATTTAACGCAAGTTACTTATTTTGACACTTTTATAGTGAGAATTTTTCGAATATTCTGGTTTACTTTCGTTCTTAATAAAATAATTATTTAAGTGTTGTATTTTGGATATGAGATTTTTATTTAAAATATACTTATATGACAATTATATTAATGATATGAATTTGCCTAAAAATTTTAATATTTACTAGTAAAAAAGTCCTTTTGACAAAAAATTTATTGAAATAATGGGACAGAATTTTTGTTTTTAAAATATTAATTAAAATTAAGCATGGAAATCTTATTGAAATGTCTCTGATTATACTAGAAATGAAAATAGAATTTAATTATGAATTTTAATGTGAAAAACAAATTATTTTAATCCAATGCATTTAAAGAAAAAATATTTATAAGAAGGATTTAGAAATTAAACAGGCATTTGTTAGTTCATTGTGCTATTTACTTTATTATCATTGATGAATAATTTAAGATTTCAAATTTTAACCATCTTGTTTATATCTAGAAGATAATTTAAGTTTGTAGCTGTTTGCATATAATTGCTTGTTGGAAGTTTTAAATAAATTTTTATCTCAAATTATAAGGAAAATATTGCGGTGATTTTGACATGGTATAATTGTTAACTATTATTCGGTTGTATCTAATTTTACTTTGTGTTATTTTTATTTTTACTTTTTATTATTTTTATGTCAAAAACTAAAAAGTTGCCTTATATAATTGAAATTTATATATAAATATTATTGTTTAATTTGTTTTAAATTTAAAGAAAAAAATTATGTTAAGTTTTTAATGAGTGAGAAGAATATGATTCTTTGGGCATCATTTGTTGAAAATGCAGTTAATATGCATACATAAAATATTTCTAAAATGGAACCTTAAAATGTATTTGACACAGTCTTGATTTGAATGCAGTTAAACTTCTAGAAGAATAAGTAATGAATTAATATAATAATTTATGAACTCTATGGAATATTTTTTTTTCCGGAATGAGCAGTATGATTTATTTTTTTTAAAAAAAATTAATATACTTTTTTTAGATTAGCAGCTATTCCCAAAATATTATTATTGGTAAATATAAAATACACGATTAAATCCATCTTTTAATGAAAAGGAATATTTGCTGAAAACTATATTTGATACTCAAATACTTGAAGTGCTTTTTTTTTGATGATCGATTTTTTTAAAAAATAATGTAAATTGATATATTTTTTTTGGGGACATAATTTTGAATACTTTTATTTTAAAAGAATTACGCATCTGGAGAGAGAGAGTTTGAGATTTACTATCATTTGTGTTTATATTTGTATCCATACCAGCGGTTCTTAAACTTTCAATCGCCCCCCCCCCTTTATGCATCAGCCTGAGATCGTGGACCCCCAAGATTTTGAAAATTCTCTCCTGACTACCAGCACATGATTGAGTTATTTAAAGTTTCTTCAATAATCCTAAAGTTGCTTCTGCTACTTATACAGACTTTTTTTTAACATTTCTTTTTTTCCTTTAAGAAAACAATAAATATCCAATTAAACTATTACAAAATACAAACTTAATACTAACTGAATCAATATTCTTGACGGAAATATATACATGTAAAAATAATTTTTTCATTGGGGGAAATTAAGTGATCTAGTCTAGGATGACACAACTTTCATTTTTTTCTCTCTCGAGGTCTGTAAAGAGGGAAAATTAAATGATACACCTTCATGGACCTTCTAGAAAGGGGTTGCGGATCACAGTTTAAGAACCGCTAATCTCTACGATTCATTTGTATTCCTTCATATATACACTTTCTTAGCTTACCTTTAAGATACTGATTCGATTTCTGTGATTTACAAAGTTGATTTATGTGATGTTTCGAAATGTTTTGTGTGTGAAGGCTAACGCTTATTTTTAAAATTGTAGAAAAATGTAAAATCAGCAATTTAAAATTTAAAAACAGTTGAAAAAATAATTTTAAATTATTTTTAATCGCCTATTTTTTTCTTTTTTTTCATGTTCTTTTTTAGTTTCTACTTATAGTTCACAATCTCCCTATATATAAATATATATATCTTGTTCAAATTTTCAATCTTTAATAAAATACTGTCTATTCATTCATTCAAGTTCAAATACATTTTTTAAAACTTGTAGTGGATGACACTTGATGTTAAAACAGTTTTTTCAAATATTTATTCATTAATTCTATTTAATTAATGAATAAATAGTAACAAACAAAAACAATAGTCCAATATCATGTATAGAAAGGAAAATAGAAAATTGCAAAGTAAATCGTTTTCTATTTTACCACTGAATATTGTCGTACATATTTATATTAATTGTAATTATTTAATAAAAAGTAACTAAAATATGAAATTTTTCTTTGTTGACCTAAGTAGGAATTGACTTAATTTTTTTTATATTACTTGTTCTACTTAAAATAAGGATTAAGTTTTGAAAAGATATCTGTCTTCCGCTCTAAAGTTAAAAAGTTCTTACGTCTCAAAAAAAATTCCTGTTAGTCTTTAGTGTGTTTACGATCTTGATTCTGATAATGGAGTAAAGAAGAGCCTCTGATAGATGTAAGCGGGAATGAACCCGTTAACCATTGGTTATTTACCATCGGGATTGTTGTTGTTATTTTTTTCCCTTCTCATCCCTTATGGCAGGTGTCCGTGAAAGACTACCACCATTTGTTTCAGCTCTCAGAATAATACGCGGAAAGGAGGAAAAAGCATAACTGCGTTATTAGGATATTAGGTTTGTTACCATAATCAATTGGTTGCCGTCGGAAAAAGATGGACCGAAAACCATTTGCTGTGTTCCTCTTCCTTTCTTGCTCTATTCGAAGACAATTTGCCATCCATAACAATGGCCTCTGGCCGGTAGCGTCCAGTTTATTGGCTATCGGATGGAAGGACTCGCTTAATTTCTATCGCTGCCGAAAAGGATTGTAATTACTCGATCGGAGCTGTCTGTCTTCGCTGGCATAAAAGATTCTGATTTTTCGATTTTCTTCCTCGTTTTCCCTGTCTTTATTAAAGACCGCGACTCTTATTACTTCCCTCTTTGTACTGTGATCTTGGCTTCTTTTTTATTTTGTCTTCTGTTCTTTTAAAAGATGTACTGGCTCTTTTAAATCTTTGGTTTCCCATCTGATGAAGCCGTCGAGCAGAACTTTAGTTTCTAAAAGTTTCCCGGCCTCCTGTAAATTAGTTATCGGTAGGGTACTTTTTGTTCGAGGACCAAGGCACAAGAAGAAAGTTTTAATGAATGGCTAAGCTCCCAATTGTCTGGAGACGACGACTTTTACCCTTTTTTTTTTATTCTTTAATTTTCTGACGTCGTTTTCACCTTTTAAAAAAAGAAGATGTGACAAAAGCGTATTAAGGACTCTCGGATCGGCATTGAAATAGATTTCGATGTAGTCACCTTTTTTGTTCTGGAACTCTTTCTAGTTTATATTCCTTTGATAAATTGCAACTTCTAATAGACTAATGAACAATCGATTTTTTATCATTAAAAGTTCCATTAAATTCAAAACTATATGACATTAAGTCTGAGAATTTTTATGTTCTATTATATGTTGGTTAATAAGAATTGAAGATTTCTATTGGTACAAATACATTTTGATGTGAAGAGACTTATTTCAGGAAAAATCAGTATGAAATTCTAAAAAGATTTTTTTCTCCTTTAGATATAAAATGTGCATAAAACATTGAACATAGAAAATTTTATTTTTTAAGAGTATTACAAGTTTTGTTACATATGCAAGATAATGGGCGCATTTATTGTAGTTCTGGCTTCTCTCAAACTAGAGTATTGGAAAGATTTTCTAATTTTAAAAGTTGTACAACCATCGAAAACATTCCCACAAATGTTAAGTGTCAAATATCATAAATCACTTGCTTTTGCCTTGTTTGCTCAAGTATATGCAGTCATTGTTGAAGAAACCAGTCTTGGTAATCTGTAAATAAAGAAAAGTTTTCTATCAGAATATCGAAATGAAACAAAAATTGGGCTATTCTTAAATGTATTGAAAGGATTATCTCATTATGCTAATTTTCTACGAATACGGTATTTTATTCTACAGTATAGTTTTTTTCTACTTAATTAGTTTTATTATTTATATCACTGAAAAAGTACGTGTTTTATTTAAAGCAGTTATTCTTAATAAAATCCAAAAAGAAGTGCATCTTATCTTATAGAATATCTCAGATGTGGATCTTTTGTAAATTATTCATCTTAACTGAAGTATTTCATTTCTCTCTTGTTTCTCTAGTTTTAGTTTCAGACATATCTTATTAAATTTCAAGCTATCTCTAGAAGAATATTACTGTAATTCATTTATTACTGTAATTCATTTGTCTTCGTATGTTGGTGTATTTCACTTCATTACAATTACTGCCCTGACGCAATGAACATTTTTGCAAGACGAAACAAATATCGTTATCGGTGCATGATCTTCTAAAACTTATTAATTTTGAAATGACAATCTTAAGGTGAATTACCATACTCTTGACGCGAATAGAATAGGATGATGGTACCATATGAACAGCTTCGTGTGAAACGAGAGTCCGTGGCATTCTCAGAGTTATGAGGGGCCCCCTTCGACGTCACATTGTTTCGTGCATCTCCTTTCCGACCCAAAAATCTCTTGAGAGATGACCTCGTGTCTACGTCACCTGTACAGAGCCTTTTTTTACCCTCTTTGACCGCAATTCGAGCACGTTTGTTCACTTCTAAGAAATCTTATTCGGGCAGTTCTTTCGATGGTTTCGCCATCACCTGCGTTGTACCTGCTTGCTTACCTTACCCATTCGATCATTAGCAGGTCGAGCGAGTCATTGCACTTGGGGCCCAATAAAGGGGGCCTCCTCCAGGCCTTTCTGTCTATTCATTTTTTCACATTTTTATTACAGTCAAGACCCTTATTTAATGACCTTCGATGAGGCTACGTAATCAGTTCGTTACCCCCTTCAACTGAGGCTCAACCGTTGCATTAACTTCTTTCTGAGATATTCCGAAACACTTTGGGGCCCCCATATCGGGGCCTCTGGTTCTGGTTATCTTTTTTTGAATTGCGCCCATCCGGTCGCATATTTTAAGATAGTTCGCCACGCATGTTTTACTCTTGCGAAACTTGAATTTTTTTGTATACACTTAAAGGTCCATTGGAGTTTGAAGGTGGTTGGCTTGACTGGTGCCGGAGGAGTTACTTGATGGGGCCTCTCTATCTCAAAAGGGTTGGTTTGCCCTTCTTTTGTGCTTGGTTTGCGTAAAATGAATTTTTCAGTTTACCTTTTGGCACGTTCTTTCCAAACATGAGGTCATGATGATAAGATAGGCGTGCACTGCATTGAAAAGAATGGCCTAGAATAACTGAATTGGATTACTACACGTTTCTTTACGACCAAAAACACTTCTTTCCATATCCTTATACGTCTACATTTCCTTAGCAATTATTAGGGTGTATAAGTTATTCTCGTATACCATGGAAGGTATAACCTTAATTTTCGCATCCTTGTCTAAACTTGTAACAAAGGTTAATAAAGGACGATCCTTTTTTACCCTTTACAAGTTATTGCTTCACCTGGTGTAATCATGCTTTTGGATTTATCGTGCATTTATGTTTTAATGACTTTGCTAGTACTGAATTCGTTAATATTGTTTCACTGGTCAGAATGTGACAGAGAAAAATAGTCAGACCGAATATTACTCAATTCAAGCTCATTGTGTTTCTTTACCATTAATTTTATTACATGTTGCTAAATATTTCCGAGTCTCTCCATTATACTGATGGTTTTAATATGTTTAACTTGTATACTCAAAGGAAATTTATATTGTGCATTGGGGCTTTCTTATTCAGATTAATATATCATGCATCAGTTTCAAACTATACATAATAAAGTTAAGTAATATTATGCATTATTTATGAGATGTTTAGTTGAATGCTTTGTATCTATAGGCAACGTTTTCTCTGATTAGTTATTCAAACCGGTAACTAGAAACTGGAATGGCTTTTTTGCCTTTATATTCATTTTTTAAGGATCTGTATTTCGAAATTCCTGCAGGATAAATGATTGAAAGAAGAAAACAGATAAATACCTTTTACAGGTGGAATAGTAATAAAAATGAATTATTTATCGAAAGTCCGATAAATAATAAGAAAACACATGATTTTTTAACTAATCTGCCATTATTATAGATATTAATGTCGAATAATTTATTGCTCTTATTTCAGATATTGACACTTTTTATGTAATGATTGTACTATTACATTTAGAATTATCAGATATTTTATGATGTGGAAAGTTAATAAGCACTTCCAGCCTTTTTTCTCTTCATTAAACAAGGTTTTATTGACTTTTAAAAACTCAATATTACTTCATTAGTACTTCCACCATTGAAAAGTTCGTAATGAAGAGGAAATCTGATTGATATAATAAAAATACGTGTGTATGTAGAAAGTGTTAAATAGTTGATTCTTTTAATTTTCAGCTTATAGTGTTATCCATTGCATTTAATGAAGAGATTTATCTTATATGATTCATTAAGTCGTGTAGTGCCTTGCATTATAAATGAAAATGTGGTACCGATGTAATCTGCACTGTTTTTGTACAACAAATTTCATTTGTTTAAATTCAAATTTTCTTTGTTGTTATTAATTATCGTAATGAAATAATCAACAATTCGTAGAATTTTAATATTGATTAATTAGTCCTGTTAGAGAATCTGGGATAACTTGAAATCAGTAGCAAATTTCTTACATTTAAGTCGTCGACCATTTATCAACGACTTAAATGTAAGAAATTTACTACTGATTTCAAGTTATCCCAGATTCTAACAGGACATGGAAATTTTAAGAGCTATCTATGTAGATTTAATTTAATTGGGAGTGATATTTGTTCTTGTGGTCAGGATGCTGAAACTGTGGAACATGTATTGTTGTATTGTAAACGAGAGAATTTTAAAAAGGAGTTGAAACGTTTAGGTATTTCCTGGCCACCTGTTTTGTCTTTGTTGGTCAATTGTACTGAAAGCTTGAATGTCTTAAGAAAATTTTTCTGTATAGATTTTTAAAGTTTTATATATATTGGTACCTCCCTTTTTTATATTTGTATATTTCCACTCTCCCTTTTTGTTTTATGTTTTTGTCTTAAATGTTTTTTTCCAAATTTGTTTTAAATGATGAAATAATTGTGTTACCACTTACGTCTGTAATCCTCATGTTATGCAATGTGGAGCATGAGGAGTTTTGCAAATAAATTAAATAAAAAAAAAAATTAATTAAAGTCAAGCTATTTTTCTTTGCATCTGTTGACAATTCTTATTTGATAGAAAATTCTAGAATCGTATTCTATCCCATGAGAATAAATTGTAAAACTACGAAGAAAAGGGTCATTATATATAAAAGCTAATTTTAATGAATAAAATAAAAAAAATTACGGCATTTCAGTAGCGATTCAAATTTTTGAACTAAAGTTACGTTTATTTGTTGTTATTCTTTTAGAGAAAATATTCAAATTGTTTCATTTAAGAATTTTAGAGTTTATTTATTTCTAATTAAAATTATGAGTTGAAGCACCATGATTTGCAAAATCATTTCATTTACGATTTGAATTGAAATGTTATCATCTTTGTTCTGGGGTTCTTAAATGCTTTTTATTTTATTTCTAGTTCTAAAGAGAGAGGCCAAGTTAACAACGTTTTGAGTTTAATTTTTTTAAAAAAAAATAAAATATGAAACACGATGTCAGAGAAAAACAGAGAGAAAAGATAGCTTTTTGTGTAAAAATCTTTTTTTTTCCCCTTCTAAAAATGTAATGGTTTTTAATTCTCTCTCTTATTTCTAATTTCCTTTCTCTATAGATATAAAAATGGTATAAAAATTAAATCTTTCAAGACTTATATATATGTGTGTACGTATTATAAATTAAACTCTCATATTAATTAAATGTATTCTCAATAGGTTTATTAAAAGAAAATAGCGGATAATTTCTTCGTGAAAACTTATAAAACGTCGTGGTGACTTTGTTGAGGCAGTACATTACAGAATTAATTACATTAAATACATTAAAATATTCCTTCCCCAATATTAATTAGTTAAGGAATGTGCAGCTAGAGAAATTTTTTAAAAAAATACTTTAATTTTATTCAAAATCATGTTAATGTTAATTTTCATATTATCTTTGTTTTAAGCTTAATGTTTAAAATTTGTAGTTAGTATAATTATTAAAAAAATGTTTTAAAATTTCTGTCATTTTGATTTTCCTAAACATTTTCATTTACCTAAACATTTCAGATGCCTTTTTCTCTAAGGTATACCTAAATTTTAAACGTAGGTAGAATGGTCATTTTTGTTTATATTAAATTTAACTTGGGATGTGCATAAGCTAATGTCCATTTAGAATATACAGTTCATCAATTAAAATCATGAAAGCATTTACTTTATTTTTTAATGGCTTGATTTATTTTCAATTTACTTTTGTATATTTGTGTAAAGATGCTTTATTTCACAGTTTGGATTACTGATATAAAATGTACATTAAATAAAGAAAGAAAGAAATCTCATGTTCTTATTATATTTTATCCTAATCTTTAGAATGATTTAGTTTCGGGGGGGGGGGGGGGTGTGTTTGTTAGTTTTTTTGG